>WYDI02004723.1:21157-38078 GCA_009867235.2 Psittacus erithacus
CTGGAGGGAAGGAATGCCATCCAGAGGGACCTTGACACGCTTGTGAGGTGGCTGATGCCAACCTGATGAAGTTTAACCATGCCAAGTGCAAGATCCTACACCTGGGTGGGAGCAATCCCAGGCACAGCTCCAGGTTGGGCAGAGAAGAGATTCAGAGCAGCCCAAGGAGAAGGACTTGGGGGTGGTGGTTGATGAGAAAATGACCATGAGCCGGCTGCAGTGTGCGCTCGCAGCCCAGAAACCAACCGTATCCAGCAGCAGAAATAAGAGCACAGAAGAGAAAGGAAAACAGGCTTGGGTATTTGGGAGCTGTTTTAATTTGGCTGCACAGTTCCCAATAGCCACAAATGATGTGCTTTGGTTGTAACATGGGTATGGATTTTAGTATAGCAGACTCCGCATGCATGGGAAATCTGGTTCTGTGACAGAGTTGTGCCCAGAACACAAAGCATTTAGGATGGAAAGATGGGAATTGCTGCCTGTACAGGGGAGTTCATGTTAAAACACATGCCCAAAACCAAACCCAGAACAAAGTAAATTCCACTGTGAAGTGTATTTTCAGGCCTTCATATGGTTGCTTGGCTATACTCTCATTAACTTTTCTTCTAATTGAATACGGAGGCAAACTTAAGGTCTGAGATTCAGGTCTAAACGTTTCCAAAGGCACAATATCATCTCAAAATTGCTCCTGTTGAGGGATTTTGGTTCAGGATGCGCATTAAACATGTATGGGGATATTCACTCTGGCTAACATAGGCTAACACAGATACGCAAGTTGTTAGAGCAGTGATTACCAATCAGAGATCCCTATAAAGCCATTGAACAGACAGACACCTCCAGGAATAGGATTCAAAATACTGGCTATCTAAACTGGATGTTTAAAGAAAGCTATAGAAATACCTCGGGTTCCCCCATTTTCCTCTTGTTCTCCCAACAGAGATTTATACTACTCCATCAGCAAAAATAAAGGCAGTTTCCTTCTTCATTTCGCAGCTTGTTTTGGGCTGAAACACAGCACAAGGCACCAAAATGCAATTACACAGGTTCTGGGTTTTAATGTGCCTCGTCGCTGCTAAATTGGAGAACCTGGGATTAGAAAAAAGCACGTAATGTGAATTAAATGTGGTGGTGGATGGCGAGTGTTTGCATTACAGCAATAGTATCACAGGTTCATTTCCTTTGTATATCTTACTTCTGTCTTGCACACTAGGATGGGGGATTTTCCAGCTTTTTCTGTATACGTTTCCAGGGGCTTTTGTTTCCAAGGCTGTAAATTGAAAGGGATGACATTTCCAAGCAGAGAGAAGAAATGTTTATTTTAAGAACACACAAGTACCTGGTTACAATATGACTTGTTGAATCCTCCGTGCCAGACTGGCTTTGCTCGGAAGATGGATGTCAATTTGAAAAGGAGCCTGTCAAAGTAATTGGGCTTTGCAGCTTACTCCTATTAGCCAAAGCTTTGCTTCACGCTCCTCTGTTCTGTCTTGTAAGCGTGCA
The DNA here is from genome assembly GCA_009867235.2 of Psittacus erithacus. NCBI lineage: Eukaryota > Metazoa > Chordata > Aves > Psittaciformes > Psittacidae > Psittacus > Psittacus erithacus. Next base: position 22,658 of record WYDI02004723.1, read on the forward strand.
GTAGCAATGTTTCATAGGGAAAAGAAAAGTTTGGTGAGCTATTTTCATGGTTTATGTCCCATTTGTAAACATGGACCAAGCTTTCCCCTCCCCAAAAGATGAAAACAAGGGACCAGACACCCAAACCCCTCAGTATAAGCAGAAAGAAGCAAAATGAGCAAAACCTCAGATGAGTTTTGGTTAGAGTTTTATTTTCCTTTCCTTATACCGAGCAGTTGCTAATTTATAACTGGAGCATCCTAGGTTTGGGGGAGATGTGCTGAGCACCCAGCATGTTCGCTGGTCGGGATGAGGATGCTGAAGGTCATGGCTGTGACTCACAGCACAGGTCCCCAGCTCTGCTTTGAGACCCTGGGCGCAGCAGAGTTCGGCACTGACTCTATGATGCTTTCAGCTTGCATGGAAGAGAAAACTGGTGTTTAAAACAGGCTGCCACGTTGTTGTCGTGCCTTCTTTCTCTGCCAGAGTTATACAGGGAATTGAGAATATCCTGCCACCTTTCCAGAGCGATTTTTATACCTGTGCTTCAGTGTAAATCAGATCACTAAAACAAGGCAAAGGGACAGTGTAAAGATCAGCTGAGCTGTATCAGTCACTTTCTGGGTATATTACTCTCTTTTTGTCTTCACTGTTGCAGATGTATCTGCAGACACTGTGCTCTTAGAGAAATTAGAAGTGGGAATTAAATCTAGTGCTGACAGGTGATATGGCAAAGCTGGGGGTTTCTCATATAACTGCAGAAATGTCCTGCTTCCCACTGATCTTGCGTTCAGCACACAGAGATGTGAGATTTGCAGTCCTTTTCCTGGCGTATTTTTTAATCCCAGTATGCTTCTTGCACTCTCCTTTTAGGATTTCTGTATTTCTGAATGTTGCATGTATGGACAAGGGTTCATAAATATAAATATGTTCCTCGACAGTTTCAGTTCATGCATGCAGATATGAATATATATCCCTGAATGGAATTTCAGCTGTGCTGCAGACGCAACGGATTTCTCCCTCTTTAACAGTGGCACCATTAGTAGAGATAGAAATGGAAACTTTTTCAACTAAAACCAGCTGGGATATCATTGAGCAAGATACAGTCTAACCCAGGAAAATGGGGTGTAAGTCATAATTGGAGCTGTAATACAGCTGAAATGATGTTTTTCTTGCTCTTTGTCTTTAGGCTATTGCATGACCTATTCATTCATTCTCCTTTTTCCCTTAAAAATATACATTTCTCAAAGATAAAGTGGTTGCTGAAACAACAGATGGAAAGGTATAATTTTATTCATTCAGAAAATAAAAATGACATATTAGAAGTTCACAGAAGGGGAAATATGACTCTGAAGGAATTTTCCAATCAGTGGCATCTTTTCCCTTTAATGCGTTACATTTAACATTGCTGTTTCAAAGCACAGGAATGAGCTTTCATAGGTTTGTGGGCTTAAAAGTAAAAGAAAATAACTAATAAAGAATCCCTTCCCAAGACACTGCATTTACATTTTAAAAGCAAAACACCTTACAAAAACCCCACCATAAACTGTACAGAAAGGAGCATTTGATGGTGAGTTTCAAAGGCAGCAGATTAAGTGGTTAGCAGGTATTGTGGCGCTTGGCATGTGTGCAGATTCAAGTCAAGTCAAAAAGACCCAGAAAAAACACTGTCAGGGATTTGGCTTTGTTGCATCTGTTTTGATGGCAAAGATCAAATTTGGACTTATTTGGACAAATTAGAAATGCAGTTTTACACCAGCAGGTATTTTCCCCTGAAATTCAGTGCCAGGCACTGCCTCGACTGTCTCCTTTTCAATCCTTACACTCCATAACTAAGTTCCAGAGTCAGCTCCGGGAACTAATTTACTTTCCTTTCTGAAACACATTTTAAAGACAAAACCTCAGCTGTATTAAATATTTACATGTCATCAGTCGCTGTAATTACCATAGTGTTTATATTCTGGATGCAGCGAGCGAGGGAGGTGGTCATGCAACAGCAAGAGGCAGTTGATATTGAGGAGACAACTTCTATCATAGCGTGATCGCTGTGAGAAATACTTAGAGGCAGGGAAATACTTTTTCCAATCAAATGCATTTTATTAGGAGATTCAGTCATGGATCCTGCCTTGCAGTCCTCCTTTCTCACTTGGCTGCGTTGGACTTTATTAATTTCCACCACAGGTTAACCCAGATACGACTCCGATTTTCCCTGTTTCTTCCCCCTGTAATACTTCCCATTCTCTCCCTCATCCCAGCTACTTCTTCCCAGCGTATGCCCATTGTTTTTATGCTCTCCTTTATAGGAAGTTGATATTAAAACAATATTGTAGCAGTGCCTAGTCAATGTGGAGTCTGTGTGTATCGATTACATGGGATTAGGGATTGTAGATATGTATACACACAAAAATAGGTGTACATATTTGGACAGTTGACCTCGCTGCTGCTACTGAGTCTCCCATTGGATTTCTAGTATTTAAAGCTCCGTAACAAATTCAGTACTCTGGAAACAGAGGAAAAGTTCTTGCCTGTTTTGATCGAGCCTTAAAAGATCCTCTGCATAACACAACAAAGCCACAGAGTTTAGGTTGTGTGTTGTGGTGGTGCATTATCCCAACTATTCAGAAGGGGTATGGAGCATCTAGTTGTCATTCGTGTAGTTCATAATAGGTCAAATAATATTGATGTACAAAAAAGCTGTTTTCTTTTAAATTAGAAAAATAGTCATGTAGGAGTCCAAAAAGTAGTTTTGTCCATTAGAATTGACAGTAACACCTCGAGTATGAGCAACTAGAAGAAAAAGTTCAGAGTCATCATTTGTTGATGCCGAATTGTAGTCGTTATTTCTGAATACATACGCTTATATCACGGTTGTGCATCAACTGTTAGCTTCACCCCCCAAAATGCAGTCATCTCAAACCAATCCAGGGCAGCTTTATGCAGCTATTTCATATGTGCTCATTTTCAGTTACAAATCATGCAGTGTCTTGGTTTTATGCTGAGGGAATCCCAAAGCGCCTGAAGAGTCCCACCTGCGTAAGGCTCCGTGAAAGCCAGCAGGACCATCTCTTGTGTAGGATAACAAATAGATGATTCACGGCCCTTTCCCTAAACTGTGTCCTCCCACATGGTTGCAGGAGGGACTTTGTCTCATACACTCTAGTGCTGTGCAAATCCCAGTGTAACATCTGAGCAGAGTACAAATGCTTGTTTATTTCAGCCTTACTTGCAGTCCCTTCACTCCTACATAGACACACCAAGCTCCACAGCAGTTATCTTCGAAGGATGTAAAGCAGGTTGGCAGTCCCATTGGGGTTCTGCACAAGGGGCTGTGAGCACTCCATATCTACAAAAGAATTAAACATTTCAGCCCATCCCTTAGGATTGCAGAGGTAGCCCTGCTCCATGCAGGATAGAGCCACTTACACCATGAGCTGCTGTTTCTTTACCTACCCTGATGCGAAGCAGTAAGAGACTTTTCCACGCAGAGCCATGCAACCAGATCATTGGGATTTAAAAGTATTGCCAGGGTCATGTACAATTGGGTTCTATTTTCTCCCCATTCAGGAGGGTTGTTTGCTGAAGATTTTTGTCAGTGGCTGTTAGAATAAGCGCTCTGGTGTTTCGGGAAGCAGCATAATGCGGTGTTTTTAATGGGGAACCAGAGCTGCAGAGGAAATGAGGGTTTGATTTTGTGCATGTTTTCTGCAGCAAACATTTTTGGCATTCCTGGGTTTTTTTCTTTCATACTTTGTTTTCCCTGCTTGGTTTAATGCAGCAGAACCTCCTCTAAATTCAGTGGGAAGTGTAAACGTATGTAATGCTTTTTCTGTGGTTAGGAAATACATGTAGCATTAAGTTATTAAAGCTTGACTTTAAACTATGTCTTGGGCTAATGATTTTACAGTATAATTGCTTTAGTTAATTTGAAGGCAGGTATACATACAGCTTATTCCATTTTGGCACTATAAAGTTTGCCATTGGTATTATACCTCATTTTTTATATGATTTACATAATTTGTGAAACAGATTTAATACTTTGTGTGTGAGCTAATTACTTTCTGGTTTAGAGCCTTCATTGTATGTTCATTGGGTTTGGAACACCTCTTTTACAGTAGCACAGAAGGTCATTGTGGGATCGGAATTCTTTGTAGAGCAATCAATCCCCTTTTAATACAAGAGGTTGCATAATTTTTAATGTAATTAAATTGGGTTACAGGGGATTGTTTTCAGCTGTAAATTTGCTGAAATGGGAGAAATAGGGAAGTGATGTGTTAATTACTGCACTGTGCTTCTTTCCCTTGTTATGGTATGCTGGGAGATTACTGGACTTCAGATGAGCACAGTATTACAGGCACCTCCGAGGAGCTCTTAAAGGGTGTCCAACTTTTCCTGGTAGAAGAGTGGGAGAAGGAAAGGAACAGTTCTGATAGAATTGAACAGTTCTTCCTGCATAACTTTCAGGAGATTCAATGTCGATATGTCACTAAGTGTAATGGCCAGATGGCAGCAACACCAGCACTTCCCAAGCACGGAGCTCTCGGGCAGGTGGCAGCAAGGTTGGGTGGCTCAGATGAGTTCGGATTCCATGATTCCATGAAATAAATGCCCCTTTTTCAGTTTTAGGGGCACGGCAGAGGAACGGAGCCCCTCCGTGCACAATAAGCATCTTAGAGTCACATCACAGGCCAGCCCAGAGTTGTTCTTTTCCTCTGGTATGTGGTTTCTACACGAGGGCACATGCTGGCTCTTTTCCTCTCCAAGGAATTGTTTTCTTGGCTGCCGCCATCCAGTGTTTAACAGTACTGTGCAGCTTTAACGGCTCCTGGCTTATTAGGAGTCTAAACAGTCTCCTGTATCCTTTGTGTCAAAGTGAGGGAAAGCCTTGGAAATGATTTTGGGATTCACTGAGCAGGAAAAGGAGTTGCTCGAAAGAGTCAGACCCTGCAGAAAGCCCAACTTTGCAAGTTAAAAGTGGACAGGAACAGTTCCTTTCCTAAAGCTTTTTACATCCATTCCCTGTGTTAACTCGGTCCCTTAGTTTACTCAGAGTGTTTCTGTACACAAATGATTTCTAATTTGGATTATACTTGTCTGTTCTTACCTCTCTTTCTACCTGTGTAGCTCGCACATGCGTGCTCATGCTTTTCTTCTCGGTAAAATAGTTGTACTTAGAACAGAGATAAATTAAAGTTAATGAGACAGAACCAGTACACGGCGCAGGTATTTCCCTTCCCTCTGTTTGTGTGCTGTTAGGAACTGGTTTGGGGATTAAAATAATAATAATACAAATCAGATCAGCCACAATGCAAGCCCGTATCTCATGGGACGGTTGCCATAAGTTGTGCTTCATGCATGACCCTGGATCTGCTGAAGGCATTTAGTGGGAGAAGCAAACATTAACAGTTGCCTTTGTGCTCTTTGCCGATGTGCATCTGATTGCATTTAACAGCGCACACGAGCAGGCTCTCACGCAGACACTGCCGTTTTATTCATTATTACTGGTACTTTGATTATTCCTTGGACCAAGGCTGGGGTTTTGACCTGTTTCCATGTATCCATAACTATAAAAAAGGCAAAGAAAAAGAAAAACTGACTTTTCATTGTCACATTTGCATCCATTCGTGCTCAGCAGAGTTGTGTTAGACCTTTGCGGTACAATTATACCAATGGAAGCCTTTAAGGCATTCATTTCCTAGTGGGAATACTGTTTCTCCTACTTTAAACAATTAGATGAAGTGTAATCTCACTTTCTTCCTGTGGAATGCCACACTTTTATTGCTATCATTTATCAGTTGCGAGGTATAAATAAGGTGTAAGCTTAGGAGCGGGCTTAAATAAACCCAGGTTGTATTGATTCTCGTGTGGTACAGAGTGAAACAGGGAAATCATCTGCCATCCACTCGCTGTCCATCGAAGCAATTCTTTAGGACTAAAGGCTGAATACATGCAGTATAAATTCCTTATCTTGTTTACGTGATGCATGTGTGCAGTTTGAGAGTCAGGAACCTGATAAAAATCACAGCTAATCGTGTGGGATAGTGGCTGTTACTTTCATTATAGGTTGAAAACACGAGGTGCCGTGGCTTGGTCTCAAAGCAGCTTGGAGAACTACGCAGAAACTTTGGAGATGGGCGCTTAAAGAGGGGGAAAGAACAGAACCAACGCAAAAACCTTCCACATCACTGATGGAAACAGAGTCCAAAGCTGAGGTTTTGCCCATGCAGCAAGTTAATGATTTTATAAACCCTTCTCCCCATCCCCCTTGCACTGCTTGGGGAGACAAGACGGCTGCTGATTCCTTCAAGCCTTCAAGTTAGCTGACCTCCCAGCTGAACCCGACTTCAATGTAAACATTTTCTTGAGCTGGTTCGTAGCAGGGCCAGCAAATCTGGAGGATATTAGTGGCGCTGTGTTTGCGGGAAGCAGGAATCCCTTGGTAATTCTCAGGAGCTCTTTTCCAGCCTCAGAGACACAGTTGTGTTTTCAGTTTCGCAGGGGTCGTTGGGAATGCCCTGTGTATCTTTTCAAAATGGAATTAGTAAAACACATCATTAGGTTTTGCTTTGAAGGCCTCGGGGTTTTTCTGCCTTGCTTGAAACTCTTTCTCTTCGCCCCACTGTAGGTAAATGACTGAGTGTAATGTTTTCGTGGTGCTTTAGTCCTCCACGTTTTGGCGTTGGTATAGGAATCAGGGCAAGAGAGAAATCAGAGCAGGGCTTCCTTTTGCAAGAATATTAAGTTCCTTTTAATGCTCCACGCTTAAGGGAGATATGCAGCTGCTGACTTGACCTCAAGGTTTTAAAGAGCAGTTTTATGCTTGTTGGGGCGTTTTTAGCACTTTCAGGATCTTCTTGCATGCCCATTCTGTACAATACGTATTGGGTACAATGTGTGATCATGGCAGATACTCTGCAGGGAGAAACATGGGGCTGAATTCCCCTTACCTGCATGCCCGCCCATAGAGATATATTGTGTTTATCCCAGGCTCGAGCCGCTGTCGAAATGACATGCTGAAATGGGATATTATGCTTAGCGCATCTTCCTTTCAGCTTCCAAGCACTTTTCACACATTAATTCATCTCCCCAATGTTCCGATTTGCCCAGTACTCACTGCAGCACAGCAGCATGCCTAGAGTGGATGCATTGGTGGGCCGCAGTCTGACAGACATCAGTCACTTGTGTTTGTTGTGCCCTAACACATGCTTTGTGTTGTATTGTCTGTAAAGACCTTTACTTGCACGAAAAAAGCCTGTTTTCCTATAGGAAACCAATGCCTATTATGGGCAGTTGATTGCAGTCACTGCGTGTTAAGCAGGAGTTTAAAAAGTGGGCTCAATCTGTTTCCCCTTTAGGTGAAGACACGTACTAGAATAGGCAGATTGATGGGAAGAACCCATGTGTTTCGCTGCCTTTTTTTTCCTGTGCAAAAATTGCTTTTTCAACTCAGAAACAAACTTATAATTCCTCTATTAAAGAGGGCCTCAAATCCAGTTTGCGCTTTCAGCACAGGGCAACGGAGATGGAAAAACTCCCTTCAGGTCTTTACTTCAATAATAAAGCTAGCTTGCAGAAAGGAGGGGCAGGGGAGGAAAGCTGAGGACTGGTGTTTTCTGCTTACGTTTCTGTATTTTCATTTCAGCAGTAGGTACTGTTGCCATCTGGATCAAAACTCTTCCAAGCAGCATAACGCTGATGTTTTGCAGAGTTGGAGCAGAATCCAGGTGGCATTTTACCAACATTTGCTGGTTTTCTGTGCTGAATTGCATCAAATAATCACTCTTCTCTCACCCTCCTACCCCAGCTCCTTTAGTCATTGACTGTACCACCCGTTGTCAGCAGCAAGGACTCTCTTCATTTACTCTTTGTGTAGGTTGTAGGATGCTTTGAGTACACTGGACGCTACTTGGAGGATGTGCGACTCCGTGAAATCCATATAATGTAAAGGGTTTATTTTACATAATAGTGATTGACATTTCTCTTAAGCATTTTTTCTTTCAGGTTTTGATTGCAGATACGTTTAATTGGTGCCAAAATTGGCTGTTGTGTACGCTCCTTGTCACGGCTTGTTTAATACTTCATGTTTGCAGTTGTCCTGCTTTTACCATCTTGAAAGATGGTTTCTATTTAGTTCCCTTAATGTTTCCCACAGTTTGTTTTAAAACCCACAAATTCAGCTGCAGTGTTTGTTTTTTTACTTCAGAATGTTAACTTTGGGGATAAACTATTTCCTGTTTATCAGCAAAAGTGTTTCTTCCCACTTGCTGGCCTGATTTCCAAGATGGATTCTTTTTATTCCCTTCTCTTACCACCGCCTTTCTTTCTTGTTGCTCAACATAATAAACCCTGAGCAATGATAAAGCTTATTTAACCCAAATATACCTGCCTCACCTCCAATAAATACAAAATAAATTGGGCCAAAGGAAGAGATAGTATGTTTGAATCAGTACACAAACATTGCTCTCTCTTAGTTATTCATTGTACTGCAGTAAATGGGGAAATATATTGAATTTATGCACACATGATTGACTTTTCATACAGTGAACCCAGGTTAAACATCTTGAATATAGAATATGAATAGAGCTAACATTTTCATATGAAGCAATAATGAAAATTAACAGAGCTCCATTTCGACTGATAGCAAAGAAACATTTGATCCTTCCAAGGCATAAAATGTGTTCAGTACTTGGGTTTTGTTAAGCTTGACAGAAGCCAGGAAATGGGACAGTACAACCACTGCATAAAGGTTTCTTCTGTACCCAGTGACAGGCTCGAGGATGTACCTGGCTAAAAACAATAACGCCACCCGACTGCTCTTCATTCCCTACAGTAAGAGGAGAAGGCATTCATGGCTGCGTGCGGTCAATGGGCTCGCGTCTGAAAACATCACTCCTTGGGATGTGGGTTTTGTTCCCTGGGCTGAGCCTGGCGCCAGGCTGCAGGGACAGGGGTGGGAGGGAAGGGGACAGCAGGACTGCTGTTTGTGGGTTTTACACGGTGGGCAATGCATGTGATATTAATTCATCTTTTCAGCTCTAACAGCCCTGCCTGCGGTGGGGTTTAGTGCAGGTAATGGGAGGAATATCCCAGTGCTTTCCTCTTTAGTGGCTTGCAAACCAGCTGCAGTGTGAGAGTTCCCAACGTTACTTCCTCAACGTTCCCAGCCATGGTGGTCCTTTCTGCTCCCGCATCCCAGCATCTTCTAATTGAGCCGCTCAGGCAGAGAATAACAAGCCTGTGCTCTCTTTCCTGTGGTGATTTCAATCCCTGATGAGGTTCACTTGTTGAGTCTGTGTGTGTTACCGTTTGATAGGCAGAAAAATCAGAAGTCAAAATATGCAGGTCATGTAAAAACTCCCTGAGCCTTTCTTTATATTCCATTCCCTGCCTACCTACTCCTTTCACTGCCAGCAGAAGCTCAAGTTGCTTTTCTCTTGCAGCCCTATAAATGCACTTGTTTCCTCAGTTGTAACCCTATAAATGGTCCTGTTTAACAGGAACCGTGTTCAAAAGGTTAACCTCTCATTTGGTTTCAGTGTTTGGAATTAGAAGTTTAAAGGTACCTAAAAACCAACTTCAAGAAACGTTTGGCCCAGCAGTTAAGGTTTGATGTATGAGACTGTCCAGCTCCTGCATCACACAAGGAAACTTTCCTGAAGAGTCACACAAGGGAGGAATTTGTCTGATCAGGGAATACACAGCCATAGAGCTCTAAGGGAACATTTAGCTTCCACTCAATTAAATAGGCTCTTAATGGATCCTATGCTCACCCAGAATGTGAACTTCTCACTTGCTTTCGGGGAGATGAAGCCAAAATTAAACCAACAGGGATCCCTGTCAGCTTCCAAGCTCTGGGTGTCTTCACGCTGTGTCTGTTCAGTAGGGTTTAATCATCATAACAGTGATTCACATTAGCAGCTTAAACATACAAAACTTCCCAGTGAAACCGTAATTAAGCCTGTACTTAAATTCCTTAGGGCTGACCTAAAATTATCCTGGTGGTGTGTATTTAAATACAAATGCCATATTGGCATCCCGGAAAGTTAAGGAGCCTCTGGAGGGCTGGCTACTTCTTGCAGTAGCTAAAGGTGGGCCGTCTCTTCAACTTCCTCAGCTTCAGCCAGTGTAAGTTGAAGGTCTTGGACCACTTGCTGTTTGCAGTGACTGTTTTCTGTGTTGTGGATCCTGTTAAATGCATTTTGTGCAGATTTGGCTGCACATCTTGCAAGTTCCTTATTGTGAATAAAGGGTCTTGCTTCAGGTGCTCTTCGAATTTGCGTCAAGCCTTCAGCTGATCCAGCAAACAGGCTTCTTGTATCGTTTAATCTCAGTTTGTTCACCTGTGAAACGGGTGTTTTAACAGCTTAGGGTAATGTAAGGCTTTAAAAATGCACTTAATGCACCAGTATATCCTGCAATTAAACACATAGAGAACTTGCTGTTGGGTGGTAGGACACTAAATTGTCTGGACATAGGGGGTGTAGATGGGACAGCAGGATTGTGGGGTTTGAGTATTGCATGAGAATAAAACTTAGTCCACCAAGGAAGATCCTTTACCTCATTTTAAAAGTCCTTTGAGATCCCAAAGGACTCTTGGAGCTGAATTTTCCAAACAGAAATATTAGGAGACGAAACAGCAAAGGGAGAAGACAACTGAAGATTTTGTCTTTCCATCCTTAAAATTATCACTGTTGTCTGCAGCTGTAAATCTGTTTTGGTGCCTTGCCCAATTGGAGCCCTAAGTCTCCTGCTGCAGCATCAGCCTTGCTGTGCCAATTTCACATCTCCAGAAGAAGGTGAAGAAGAGTTTCACAGCTAGTGCAGTGGACTGGGATTGGGAAGATGGGGTTCAGACCTGCTTTGTGACCTTAGGTAGGTCACTTCCTCCATAAATCAGTGTTATTGCAGTAATATTTCCTGTCCTTCATCTTAGCTATGTCTTCCGTGTTTGATTTGTAAACTGTTCTGACTGAAGACTTTTCAGGTTAAATCTGGACAGCATCTACCACAATGGAGTTCTGTTGTTAGCCGAGGTCTTCAAGATGCTTCTTCAACAAAAGCAATCCTAAGTTCAATGCTACTGCAATGTTACATCAGTCTTCTAAACATTGAGACTTATGGGATTATACTTGTCAGGAAATACCAGTGGTGAGGTTGGACATAGGATCTTAACGTGTCATTGCAGGATTGTGTTACCATCACGCCTTATTTCCCAAGAGCAGAATATCATTAATATTTGACTTACCTGAAGTCTGTAAACATGAAAGGACACAGCATGACTTTGTGCACTCAAAGGACATTGAGTCTAGGCAATGCTTTGCCCAGAAGGGTTGGACCAGTCGATCCTTGAAGTCCCTTCCAACTTGGGATTCTATGATTCTATGGCTTGTTGAAGTAGGAGACCTTGTTTGTACTTGTGGAAGTGGGACCAATGAATTCAGGTACATGCCAGGTACCACACAGCTTCTTGGAGGATGGTGTCCTGCTTCACAATGCTTTATGAATTGGCAGCTAAATTCTTGCTTTGTTTATTTTATACTTTATTGAATGTCTGTGAGTGGATTCAATGATCCCATACCCACTTTTCCCCAGAAAACTCCAAAGCACCATTAAGAGAGGTTGCTCAAGTGGTTCCCACCTCTGCTATAGCAGAACTGCGGTTACTTTTAGTTTTGTTCTACTTTCTGATGGGTTGAGCACGAGTGAGCAATATGACCTCCACTTTTTAAAGGCTATGACAGGCCAGACCTGATAAATTTTAACATGATAGGGAAAGCTATAACCTGCTGAAAATGGGGGTTGTAATTAAAATGTGTAGGCACCCTGAACTGTAGCTGTTACGAGTGTTCCAGCTGCAGTGGTAATTGAAGACCTTTTAATAATTGTCTATGTTCCTTCCTAGCTTGGCCTTGAGCTTAGGCAAGACTTCAGTTTCAAGATAATTTTCTTGTCCTCAAAAGTTAAATTGCTTTCTTTAATATAAAGCATACAATAAGGAGTGCAATTGAAAAGCTGCATGCCTACTGAACCTGCTCTTTCAACATGAGACTCTACTTGTTAGGAGCAGATCCAGTGGAACAAACACTCTTTTATTATTAGATCATAAATCCCTGATGCCGTATCACTGTTTTTGGCTTTCAACCTTATTGAACTTCCAAGAGAAATGCCTCTGTTTATAACATGAACTGCCCGGTAGCATCCAAGTATCTGTCACTGTTCTGTGAAGTTGAGGTTTTGTTCAGTAAAGTGTACAGTGTGCAGTGTTGTTGACAGCATGTCTGATGCTGTACGACTAGGATCTGGCTTCTGTCCTGATGAAAAGCTGTAGAATGAGATGGGGGGGTTGCTGGTTTTATTGCAGAGTTCTGATTGCAAGGTAGAACTTTTCATTAGTTTTAATTAAAGGAGTTGGCAAATGGCAGTGGGGTCCTCTGAGTGCTAAGAAGTAAAAAATATCCTTTCCATTGGAAGTTGTTGGGATTCTTATTCCTGAATTACTGAAGTGCTGTGAACCCTGAGCTCAAAAACCTCTGTGCTGAAGGCAAAAACCTCTGTGCTTTAGGAAGTATTGTAGTGATAGGACAAGGGGCAATGGGTTCAAATGGAAACTGGGAGTTCAGGGGGGATCTAAGGAAGAAGTTCTTTACTGTGAGGGTGGTGAGGCACTGGAATGGGCTGCCCAGGGAAGCTGTGAATGCTCCATCCCTGGTGGTGTTCAAGGCCAGGTTGGACAGAGCCTTGGGTGACAAGGTCTAGTGTGAGGTGCCCCTGCCCATGTCAGGGGGTTGGAACTGAATGATCTCAAAGTCCTTTCCAACCCAAACCATTCCATGATTCTGTTACTTACTACCATGAAAAACTGTCTAAATAAATAGTAATCCCTCTAGCATCTGCCTTTGTTAAATGCAGAAAGTCTGTTGGAAGGGAAAAGCAGTTTGGACTCCTGTATTCATGTGTGTTTGGTGAATGATGGTTCCATGTTTGCCTTTTAATTCACAGTCCTGTGTAGGTTATGTAGCCTCTAGAATTGGGGAAACTGAGGCAAGGCTCTGAATTTATTTTGCAGGCAACTTTAGAGTTAGCTCTGGCAAAGCAAAGGTCAGAGTTGAAACTCACTGGCTGCCAGACCAGTGTCTTAGGTACAGGGCTGTCTTAGGTACAGGGTTCCCTATGATGTTTCCTTCCAGATCATTTCCATTGGGTTACCCAGCACATTGCTTCAGCAGGAATCTTTGCCTGTAACACAGCAGTGGGGTATCATGCCCAAAACCATTTTTAGGCTACTGATACATTAGCTCAGTGGTTGTTTAATATTGGGTAAGGTCTCAGCTAACCAACTGCTAAAACCTTTCTCTTCATGGGAGCTTTCTACCAAGTTCTAGCACGTAGTCAAGAGGTGACATTTTGTAATGCCAGGAAATGTCTTTAAAAGGCTTTATAAGCTATCAGGCTTTAAATGGTGTTTTCTGCTGCAGAGTATCAAATTGATAGTCAGCCATAATTTGGTTTTTGAGTTAGTCTGTTGAATGAGTACCAATTTGTATAGATAATATATTGTGTGTTAAAGTGAGTGCTCTGCTTTTGTACATTCCCTTCCATTAAGAAGATGAGACCTCGGATAACTGTGAGTTTCAGATAATGTGGAATCAAATACACTAGCAAGTCGTACTGTAACAAATCAGCACAATGACTATTTTATGTTTGAAGTGGAGATCGTGTTTGGAGTGCCTGTAAATGCCTTGTTGGAAAAATCAATTCTAAGCATCCCCTTTCTCCACGTCTTGATTCATTTTACCTCGGATGTATTTTGACACTGCAAGTTCCAGTCTTCTCACACGCAGGGTTTCACTTTCTTGGCTTTTGTAAGCTTAGTCCAGATTTACATCTGGGTAGCTGGGAACAGTTGGTGCTTTTGAAGGGGCGTTAGCCAGTGCTTAATGACTGTATTTGGTAAAACAGTGTAAAAAGAGCATCTAAAGAAGCAAAGATACCTGAAGAAGGAATTAAACGACGTATCGCACCTTTTGTTCCCTCAGAGCATCTCACTGGGCCTCAAAGCACTGATATTTTCAGACATGCCCATTTTCTTAGCAGGCTTGTACCATGTAGCACAGCAATGCTCCAGCCTCCTGCCCAGGAGGATTGACAGAGCTTGTTTCATCTGGGACAGGCCCATGAATAAATAAGGCTTCCTGGTCCACCCGAAGATCTTAAAGCACTCAGGGGAAACAACCAGTAATCCCCATTTGATAGAGGGTGGGGGTGAGGTGCTGAGCTTTGTCTTGTCAAGCACCACCGAGCTGGTCACTGAGAGCAGAGCTCTCAAACCTGCTTGAAATAGGAAAGTTGATGAGAGAAAGCGATACAGGAAGATGGATGGAAGAGGTTATATAGAGAGATGTGGCATATTCCTTACTTTGATTTACTTTTCCTCACTAAGGAGGGAGTCTGCAGCATGCCACATGAGTCTTTGCCCTGGGTGCAGTGAGCTTTTCATTTCTTGAGGGGCTGTATTGGTAGTATTGTGAAACTGTGCCTGTGACCTATTTAGATGGGCTGGAGCGGGGTACAGATCTCTGCGCTAGGAAGAGGTATCACTTACCAGCTGGGCAGAAAATCGCATTTCTTCTGCAATAGAACACAAGAGCTCATTGAACACCGGAGTGGAGTGGCTGAGCCGTCGGCACTCCACCGGGGAATGAAGTCTCTGCTTAAATATTCCATCAGATAGCAGAAATCCTGGGAGTCCAAAAACCAGAGTTACCGGGTTCAGCAAATGACCAAAAAGTTGCTTTTTCTCAGGAGAGAAAGCTTGACTGCAGCACAGGATTGTTTCTGGAGGAGCTGCAAGATGCTTTCTGTGTATTCTCCTTGCTAATTGTCAAGGGCTGAAAATAAAGAGGGAACTATTAGATATAAGCGTAACCCTGGACTGGGGAGAAGACTATGTTCAGAGATTGATGCACATTTAAATGTGCTTGGCTTAGAAACTGGAACTTAGAAACTTTTTAATCCGAGGCTTCTGTTTTTCAGAAGGTTGGCCATTTGACCTGCAGCAATGGGTAGGGGTACAGGTTGGGACTGGCCAATATGATAGGGTTGCAGCCAGATCAGACAGTTTGTAGGAGGAGGTCGTGTTTCCTCTTAGGCCTGCTGTGATCAAGAAAAAGAAACAAAAACCACTCAAGCGCACAAGCCTCTGTCCTCATGCGCAGGTTGTGCATCTAAAACTGAATCTGTTTTACCCATCTCTTCTTACTCATCTAATAGGAGATTGGTTCTGCATATAAACTTAAAGGGAACTTTGCTGCCTTTCCTCAAGAAATCATCACAAAATCCCAGACCGGTTTGGCTTGGAAGGGACCTTGAAGCTCATCCAGCTCCAACCCCTGCCACGGGCAGGGACACCTTCCACTAGAGCAGCTTGCTCCAAGCCCCTGTGTCC
>WYDI02004725.1:0-22650 GCA_009867235.2 Psittacus erithacus
TTATTGGTGGCAGCAGCAGTGGTTTGTGTTATACCTTAGTTACTGGACTGTTCTTATCTCAGCCTGTGGGAGTTACAGTCTTTCTATTCTCCCCTCCATCCCTTCGGGAGCAGGGGGGAGGAAGGAAGGGGAGTGAGAGAGAAGCTGCGTGGTTCTGAGTTACAGTTAGGTTTAAACCACAACAACTATGTATTTCTTTTCTGTATTCAACGACTCTTCAACCTTCACAGTAAATCACCTTTCTGCTGCATGGGGACAACCGCAGCTCCATCACTGGTAAAACAGCAGGAGCAGGACCACTGTGGTGGCAGCAGGAGTTGTGAGATGCCAATGGGGGATGCTGGGCTGCAGAGGGGAGGTTAGCGCAGGCAGGAGGGGCTCAGAGCCACAACGGAGCTCTTCATATTTGCTTGGGGGTTCTTTCTGCTGGTTGATGCTGAGCCATTTGGGGAGAGGAGGACAGGCTGGGCAGCACGGCTGGGACATCCACTCATCACCCCGTGCTCCAGCTTGGTCTTCTCCTCACTGCTTGGCGGATCTGCTACATACCCACACACGCCAGAGCATCCTGCCTCCTGATTCTGGCCACATCAGAAGACACCTCTCTGTCCACAGCATCACCATGAGGCACAGACATGGCTCCAGCCTCAGCACACTCACAGAATCCCAGACTGGTTTGGGTTGTTTGGCTATGTTCTTGTTCAGCACCAAAACCGCCTTTTTTCCACCATGAACATGAAAAAATAAGTTCTGAGAAATGCGAGCTCATTTGAAACAAAGCTTAAAGCATTTTTCTTTGCTGCATTGTCTCTACACTTTTGGACACGCTCACACAATGGGTTGCCCCCCTACAAGTCCCAGCCAGCAGAGAGGATTTCATTTCTTTCATCGGCAGGAACCGTGCAAAGATCTCTTGGGTTCTCTTGACATTGTTATTTACGTTTGTGGCTGTGGTGCCCATTGAGGTCTCCCTGACATTGAGGCTGCCTGGGGCTGGCAGTGTAGTCTCTGATTTTTTGTACATCACAATTTGTTTTTATTTCCAGGCCTACCCCATTTTCACAAATTCATTTAAGCTGTGTGCTGAAACACATTGTTCCCCTCTACGCTTTGTTCTGGATGAGGGAGGTGGCCATTAATTCCTGCCCCCAACCAAGAACATGCTCAGGCTTGAAGAATGACGAGTGCTCATTTATGCCCCATCCCTGGCAGCGTTCAAGGCCAGGTTGGATGGGGCTTGGTGCAACCTGCTCTAGTGGAAGGTGTCCCTGCCTGTGGCAGGGGGCTGGAGCTGGATGAGCTTTAAGGTCCCTTTCAACCCAAAACATTTTATTCTATGGTATCAGAAAAGTTCAGGCTGATTGACAGCAAAATGACTTCCATATAATTCTCCTAGGACCTTCCATGACAAGCCTCAGAATTTCTTTTGCATATTCTGGGCTGGAAAACATGAAAGGAACAGACCTTTGATTCTATGACCTGCCACAGCTTTGATTACTTAGATAAGGTGTACGAGCACTCTGGCCATGGCAGGCTATGGAGAAGAGCAACACAATTGCATCACTATGCTCTTTGTTAGCTCCCAACCTCCTCCCAAGCCATTCAAACACGAATTCCATTCTGCTCTGTTTCAGTACCTAAAAAAAAATAAATCTGGCTCTCACATCTCCATCAGTACCACACAGCCAATTTTCAGCTCACAAAGCATGGAGGAACACAGTTTGTCTGCCTGCAAATACATGCCTGCATGCAGATCCAAGACAGACAAAGCTATCACCTTACTCCGGTAGATTCCAGCCTTAGCTGCTCAGTTAGATTCCACATAAGTACAAACCCCTATTGCCTCTGAACACACAACTGCACTTCAAACTTACACCACCCTTACAAGCAGCAAGAAGTGTTTGTGTTCACACCACCCTTGCGGCAAATTATATCCACCCTGAATGTGGGCTGGAAGGTAATTTAAAAACATTAAAACCAAATCAGAACTACTCCTAAACACAGAACTTCTCATGCATCAGTGAGATTATTCCACATCATGAAGAGTCTACAGCTCAAGATGTTGCACTCAAATACTAGCCATCCAAACATTTGGGATTTCATGCAGACTCAAAATACAACTTTAAGATACACCTATAAAGCTCTCCCGTGAGCCAGGAGAGCTCACAGGTCATGGGGTTGAATATTCATTTAACAACTTCATCTTTTTGATCTAAATATGCAGAAGTCAAACTTTGTATTTATTGCACTAAAATACAGCATAGCCATACCTTCTAAGGTATGTTAAAGGTATCTGATCCAGGAAAAAGCAAGCATTTAAAAACAGAAAGTACCATTGGCCTCAGCTATTTTTAGTGTGCCCCAACAGCAAGTCACCGAAACGAAATGGCAAATAGCACTTCTCCAAATGGTTTTACTTCCAACAAGAGAATGCCTATTTGCTAGAGAAAAAACAATACAACAATAATGTTACAAGAGGCACTGATCCTGGCTTTATTCACTTAAAGATACATCCAACATTAGTTATAGCTCACTTGAAATTCAAAATGCTTTTAGGAAACCAACCATAAATCCTTGATTTTTGCCTTACAGTGCTGTCAGGTTTTCAAATAGCAAGTAGATGACTTCCCAGCAAGACTGTGTTCTGTATTAACATACATACAGAGATTAAAACTTGGTAGAAACCCTTCAGTTTCTGGTATTTGATGAAATGCATTCAGCATGATGACCGTTTTCTCTGAGGCGGCTACTCTGCTTACCTGCAGGGATGGGTGCCTGGGGTCCTGAGCTACTACACCATATCCTTGGCAATTCTAATGAAAACTGTCCCACTCAGGGTACTCAAGAGGGACTTTCCTCCCTGGTTGCATCTTTGTACTTGGCAGCTGTAATGAAATCTCTACAGCACTAGAAAAAACTAGTTAGGACAGCACTGGGCATGTCCCCTAAAAGTAGTGATACTGGCTGCTAGTGAAGAGAAGTGCACATTAGGAGCAAGAAGCATAATGTGTTAGGTTTGGAACTCCAACCATTTGGCAGTATCTTCTGTAAATTCAAGATTTATGTAAGCCAGTGTGCTGCAGCCATCATAAAATGATGTTACTGATATTTAAGGGGTTTTGCTGCATTTAGATTCTTTTTAAAGTGAAGAGTGCAGGACTTAAGAAACAGAAACATTTTTCTCTAGTAGAAATTGCAAAACCAAGTACTATGACACTATGAAAACTTACAGTACAGTTCAATTCCATGTTAAAATTCAGCATCAATATGGTGTCTGAACTATTTCAGAGCTACATTTTGCCTGATTAAGCAGTTATCAACAAGTCCTGATGTTACTTTTTGTGCAAAATGCATCCCCTGTAAATGTGGCTATAAAGGCATGAGCAGTTCTCTCATGCTGGTGTATCACCCCTGTGATTTTCTGTGACTGGTTTCTCTGTTTAATGACAGCCTAAACTAAAAATAAGCTTGTTACGAAAAAGCAAAATTACCTTTATCTTAAACTTTATTCTGGGTCTTGGACATAGTTCAGTGACAAGATCTGCAGAACAACATGCCAACCATTCCCATGAGCTGTTTAAAAGAGGAAACTGAAGGAAAAATCCAAATCATAGACACTCACTGTTACAGTATCTTTAATTTATCTTGTGTTTTACAGAACTCTGAATGGATTAAAAAGCACCTCCTTTCCCATCACGTTCCTTACAGTTGGTAAAATATATTCAATGAGCAAATGTATGTGAACAGCTTGAGGATCTGCATCTTGCAAGGATTTCACAGACCAATCAAAAGCCAAATTTCTTGTAGTTTTTACAATCTTGTTTTAATACAATGGTAAATCCATTCCGATTGTAAACCTGTCCAGTCATATCTCCCCAGAACACTTTGCAAAATCCAGTGTTGATTAGCAAACTAGTTAGCTTTGGCACGGAGCTGTGCTCTCTTGCCTGTGACAGCCTGGAAACCAGTTTTGATGCTGGCGACGGAGCAGCGAGAGTGGCAGGTCTCACACTGCAAGAAATATAACCTGGTGTCCTTCTGTAGGATTGTGTCCGGTGACCGACACGTATGACAGGTGACATACTCCTCTGCAGAAAAGGAATTGAGTGGCAGTTAAAAGGTCATGCACTGTCAGTGGACAAGTCACCACTCCTTCAGCCTTTAGTTTAACAGTTGCCTTGAAAGGCTGTTCAAGTGCATTTACTTAGAAGCACCTTACTGTGAAAACCACAGAGGCTGAGGCAACCTAAAAAATCCCTTTAGTTCCCAAGTTAATAAAGACTAGGTTTCAGATGGAACATTAAGTGCTGACACCAGTGCTTTAAAAACAACAAACACTAGTTAAAATTTCCCACTGGCGTTCCATAACTTCCTCTGCCAGAACTGCAACTCTGGGACAGACAGAACATTAAAGTACATTTTGTTACATATAATCTGTAGTACTTTGAACAGCAGTCTGTGACAGGCACAATGTATTTGTTAATTAGTGTGTACAACAAATTAAACATTTCAAGAACACAAAATTAATATTAAAATTAACAATTACTGCTTTCCACAGTCCTCAATGCAAAGAAATGAAAATCAGGAGCAAACAAGCAATTCCCAAATGCTCTCACTGTTTTCCTTGATATGCTTTAGTGCCAGGACAGAGTACAACCTAAGTGCTTATTAGAACCAGGGCAAAATCACCTGTACTTGCATTATTCCATCATAAAGCTGCAACAAAGTTGTAGCTTCTTAGCACAGAGCCTCCACAGTAATCACACACACACAGGCCATACATGGGCCACTGGTCATCAAAAAGGCTCAGAGAAATCAGTAATGGCTAAAGGAGTTCTACTTACTGATATATCTTCTCAAGACATTTTCTATCTGTTTTTGCTGGAATCTTCCTTTGATTACAAGTTGGTTGTTACCATCTATTGAGCCACTAATTTGAAAGAAAAATCAATTACTTAATTTGAAGAAGATGTCAAGCAATAAAAGAAGTCATGAAGCAAGTGTAACACAACATGAAGCAAGATAATGATGCATTCTTTAAGGTAAGAGTAAGCCAGAATTACTTTGGGGAAAAAAATGCAACATTCTGAAGGCACTTAAAAGCCTACAGGAAGTTCTGCCCAAGCACAACCCTCACTGCAGTAAAGGCAAACTCCAGCAGAGATCAGCCTCATAGTTAACCAAATCAGAAGAGCTTTACAGAACTGGAAATTAATACCTGCTATCTCATAGAAGTGACCAAGATGACCCCCTAGTAAGGTTAATACGAATAGAATGACCCTCTTCTAGCCATTTGGATGTAATAAGTTTAATGTTTTTTCACATTACAGTTTCTAAGTCATCTGGAGCTGAAGATACCCCAAAGCCCAATCAAATGGGCATTTATTATATATACATTGCAATTAGACTCCTCGATTCTCTGTGTCTATGTATAACAACACTGTAGCCTACAAAAGACCAATGAGTAAACAACCAGAAACTACACCACCACAGCATGAGGTCTTCAATAAAGTTTTATGCTAAGACAGGTGGATTTAACCGCAGCATTAGACAGAGTAACTAGCAACAGGCCCACAAGACCCACCATTAGGCAGTCAGGCATTCTCTCTTCCTTAGCTACCCATCATCTGCCTTCCACAGACATCCACAGCAACTGTGACAAACAGCCCCGCTATCACAGCATCTTTGAGAAAGGTCCCAAAAAGGGAATTCAAAGCCTTATCCAGACTGTTCCCTGGGCCTTAATAGTTTGCCTCTGTACCTCTTCCCTAAGATGGTACCTCTTCAATCACTCAGCACAGCATCTAAATGCAAGGAAGAAAAGCCTGATATTCAAGTACATATAGAGACCTAAACCCAAGACGGTGTCAACCGTGCTGCCCTTGATTCTGACATGCACAAGCACATACAAGCCCAGTAGCCTTACCTTGTACCCAATTCTGCCAACAAAAATGCCAGGAGATGTTTTGGCTGACGATGTAATCTAAAAATAAAGTACGAATATGTTCAACCTTCCCCTTCCAGAGAAATCTGGTATTTATACAGGACTGGCAGGCTAAAATGACCTTAAATTATCAAATTTAACCAGAGGCAGTGCCAGAAGGCCTGCACCAAACAGCACAGGCAGACAATGACTGAGAAAGCTGAACAGTCCACAATAAAGAAAAGTCACCATCACACACATACACCCCCACACACAATTACAGTAACTACTGAAAGTAAGTTTTCTATTTGAGATTTTTCCATTTTTACTCTCTGGTCCACCTGACATTCCCTGAAACAAGTAATACTAGCTACCCTTAAAAATTCACTTTAGTGTACTACCTAGCTCTTCAGTATGATTCCACCAGGACTGTTTTCTAGCACAGTTACAAAACAAAACCAGTATGGATTCCTGTAAGTACCCACCAAGACTAGAACTGCCTTCATAAGAAATAATTAAGACATAGAAAGCACTGCAGAAAACAGTGGAGGGGAGGTGGCCCAGGAAATACTGATTTCCATAGCATTTACCAAGAGAAAAGTATCTGGAGACAGCTCAAATCAAAGAATTTTCCCCACTCTCTTGCCCAAGACTTGCAAATAAGTATCAGCTACACTTGATAGGAGGCAGTGAAATCACAAAAGGTTTAGTTTCAGACCATGAGGCCCATGTAGCAAGTCTACCATTTTCATGATATAAAATAAGAAATTATCCAAAACACCATCTTCATAAATATCTTCTCACAGAGAAATGCAGAGGCAATATGCAGTATGACCGAAATTACTGTGAGCTTACATCTAGTTTGCCATTCTTCGGCCAGAAAACATGCACTCAACACAACAGTAAACAGCACAGAGAAGTGCTACTCCTGGGAGTAAAAAGGGAAACTTACAATTTGCAGATATCTGTAAAGTTGACAAAAGATGTTTTCTTGGTCCCTACTCTTACGACCTGCGGAGGCTTCATGACAAATTTCCGCTTTTCTCCAGCTACCATATCCGGGTTTTTTTCCCGCATGATGTTAAATACTCTATTGAGCAGCTGCCAAAAGAGGGATTCACATCAAGATGAGTATCTTGTAGTTCTCAAACCAAGTACATCACTTCTAAAAAACCACCTGAAACAGTGTTCACAATGAGTATTAGACTGTCTTTGCCTATTAGCATTTCCCCACATGCTTTTTAACACGCTTCAAAACTTCCTGATAAATGCAAAACATAAAAGCCGGTTTCCCAAGTGCTTATTTCATATCTACAAGTACCTCAGCCTATCTGCAGAGGTGTTTTAGCTATCACTAATATTGCCCTATACAAAAATTAACTGTGATATGAGCTTCTAAATACAGGTCCTTTAAGTTAGAAATAGGACATGAGTATAAGGCTCTGCTCTACTTTTGCACATCAATGTGGGAAAAGACTTTTGAACACTACCTCATCATATGTGTAGTCTCTTTCTGAGCCTGCCCATGCAGGTCCTGACTGAAGGCTAAAAGAAATTCCATCATCTTTTTTGCTGTCTTCATCCTCAAAAGCTGTAAAAGAAAGTTGTTTAGTATTCATTAACATGAAAAGAAAGGAGAAAAGAAACATTCTTTAACCTCCTGCTTACACCATTTCTAAAGGAGCATCAAAGAAGATTCCACTACAATGTGGACACAAATCTTCTCTGTCTGCCTACTTCTGACACCAGCAGTTATGGAAAATTTATACAGTGCTTTTATAGATCATTTTTCTGATAAATGTAGTGGGTATAGGTAACAAATTTTGAAACAAAAAAGGCACTTTAACAGAACTTATTCACCTACAACATGGACTATGCTTCACTTTCAACATCTCATTGAGCTAGATTACACTTTTACCTTCATCCTTCTCCATTATCTCATCTTCATCTGGAAACTTCACATTCTTCCTCTTCTTCTTTTTATTGCCCAGCATGATATCAAGGTCATCTTCAGGTTCTACTGCCTCTGGCGCATCTCCTTCAATTTTCAAGTCCTGCAAAGAAACAGTACCACTACAGTTCACAATATTAAAACAAAAATTTCCACTGCACAGCATTAGAAATAATACTAGCAGCACACTATATTAGATGAGTACTAATAATATCCACCACCATCCTGACACTACTGCACTGTTACCATGAAGCAGGCCTGGATTTTTATCTTCTGATCTAACTTTTGGCAGGTCAACAACAAGGTCATGCTATACTTACCTAGAGGCATCAGCCATTTTAGGGCATAAGAGAACAAAACACTCTACATGCCCAGGCAATAATGTAAGGCACACCTGTGCTACTATCTGCAGCTACTCCAACTTGTTATCACAATTCTGCACATGTACAAGACTCAGAGCAAGTATTTTGTCTGTCTGGAGCAGATCAGAGACATTTTCTACCCAAAAGGCAGAATCTAAAGAAGAGATTTACATATAACATTTTGCTGTCCTCTTGCTCTCTAGCCTTGCTAAGTACACTGACATATGGTACAAAAATACAATCTGGAATAAAACTTGGGAAGAGTAAAAATACCTCATATGCCTTCTGGAACACAGAACAGTTGCTAATCACTTCTAAAGAAAACATCAGAGTAAACCCAGATTTTTTAGCAGATATATACCCTTTATTTAAAGGGCTGGCCTTTAGAGGACTATTCTGAGCATGCCTTCTAACATCCATTTACTTCTCTCACCCCAAAGACAACCTTGATGCTAGCCAACACCTACTACAGATGGCAGAATTACTTGCTCATTGTGCACATCAGTTAGGTTTTTTCCCTCCCTGCAGGAGCAACTTGTTCAACAGAACCCACTACACATGACAGACATGAAGAAATTTAAGTTTCGTCATTAACTGCACTAGGACACAACGACAGACTCTGAACAGCTCCTGCATTGCCAATCCTGAGAAAATGAAAGCAAGAAAGCTTTCAGCCACAGAGGAGATGGCCTAGTTATAAAAACAAACCTTTACACCCTCTTCTGCTTCATCTATATCAAATATCTTTTTTGGTTTTTTCTTCTTTTTCTTTTGATTGAAGAAGTTTAAATCATCCAGGTCATCTGTTGCATCTAAAAACAGGATTGCCAAAAGAAGTGTCACTGCAGGAAGCATTCACTCATTAAGGTTTTTAATTTACATCCAAATGTTCAAAACATTACAGTTAAGACACAAGCAACGGTCTGTAGCCCTTATATATATCCTTTAGGTTTTACAGTGTTCATTCCATCTACCCCCAAATATATATATATCCTTTAGGTTTTACAGTGTTCATTCCATCTACCCCCAAATACCTCAATGCTATTTTACAGTTTCTGCATCTGCTAAGTGTATTTTCATATTTTTTTGTAAAGTGCTTAATCTTTCTTTCTGCTGTACAAGGGAAACCAGTTACTTGACATTATAGTAGAGAAGTTTGAAAGAAAAGGAAACTGTAGGAGGAACGTACAGTTCCTCTGATCTACTGTAGGAGCCAATTTTACCAACAAACTGGATTTAAGTTAACAGCAATCCCTGAATCAGGTCATCTTAAGTGACACTGGCCTCAATTTAAAAAGCAAGGTTATGTCCACAGTCACAAGCTTATTTTCTCAAAGATTCCAAAGAACACACCAGTTATCACATTCACAGTCATCCAAAAACCAGAAACCCTTTTAACCATATTTCTGTCACCCACGCTATTGCTACATTGTTCAAATGAAAACGCACTGTAATTGTGGAATTACTGCAACAAACTGCACGCAGAAGATTTCAAACTTCATGCTAACTATTTTAGGGATTCTCTTTTCATTGCCTCACACAAAAAACTGTCTGAGTCAGGACAGTGGAATTTTCAGAAAGCACTGGCAGGTTGCTGGATGCCTGTGAGCGTGATTTCAATCAGGAAAGAAATACACCCTCCAAATAGGCAGCAGGGTATTTATTACTCAAGCCTCTAAAAACTACAACCCCAGCACTATATACTGTGATGCCAAATTCCTGAACTGGGGCTCGTAGTCTCAAAATACAGAAGCACTACTTTTGAAAGCTCATCTATCTGGATTCACTTTACCTTTCTTCCTGCTGTCTTCTTCATCTGCTTCAACATCCTTGTCTTCTGTTGGCTCTGGTTCAACTTCTTTTGTTTCTGACTGCTGCGTCTCTTCTGTTTGTGTATCCCCTCCTTCTTCATCCAGCATAAAGGGCTTCTTCTTTTTCTTCTTCTTCTTGCTCATAGTGGGATCGAAAATCATCTGTAAAAGTCAAGAGCTCCTTAGCAGCGTAATAATCATCTACCATTTAACATTTACGACACCTTTAAGTTTCTCTTATTCCTTCAGCTACCCAAACTGCTTCTTGGCTTCAGTCCCCACTAGGGATTTTTCTAGAGCTATAACAACGTAATACAAGTTAGTTGACTCAAACCAGTGATTAGAGACTTCTTCAGAACCATTACAGATCCATCCCAAGGTATAACTGATGTGAACAGTTAACAAGAGAAGGCTGCTTGACAGAGTAGAGCTTCTGCTGCTTTTCCTGCCATCTACTCACTAGTTCAGCTGAAAACATATTGAAGTCTTTGACAGATTAGTTACCAACTACTCCTACATTTTACTACCACTATGGACTCAAGTTTTAAAGACTGTGCCAAGCAATCACTGAATCACTCAGCATTAGGAAAAACTTTAAGCACATCTATATCACTAGAGCCTGAAAAACCCAGAAGGGGCTGGTGATACAGCAAGACCTGTACTGGCTCTCAGCGCTATGAAGCAGCAAAGGTCTCATCCTTTTCTCCCACAGGTGGGAAACGATGTCAAGTGAAGTGATTAAAAGCTGTTAATAAGTTCTATAGCCAGTGAAGCAGCTTCACTGAGCTAGTCTGACTGTGAAGAAGACACTAACACCAAGACTCACTTTTAACCTACCCACCACCTGCAGACAGGGATATTTAACACATGAGCTCTTCAGCTTTCCAACAAAGGAACTTTTCTTACTTTTTTTCCACTTAAGATGCAAGTCTGACATCATAGCCATTTGTCAGTCAGCTTTGTTAACATACATCTGGCCATATTTTCACACCACAGTATATACTTAATACATTAAACCATTTAAGAGACTTCAACGAGACTCTTTCTCCAGTTTTTCTTATCAAGTAATTGAAGAGTGTTCTCAGAGACAGTTAAAATTCAGCATCACGAATACCCTCACTCCTGAATATACCACCACTTCACCAGAGGAGCAGCTCTCCATCTTCTTGGTTTGTTGTACCCTGCCAGTTTGGCAGTTTCTCTCCCCACAGAAAGCAACCTTTTCCTCACACTTGTCATTCTCCTATATATGGTATTCTAGTGATATTCTTCCAGTTTTCTGAAACTTGTATGTTTCATAAAGGCTCTATTCAAGGCAGTAAACTGCACCTATGGGTGTATGAAGCACAGCACCATGGGACACTGAAGCTTGAGGCATTCAAACTGCTGAGTGTGCTTTTATTGGGACACATTGGGCTAGAATGATTTTCAAAGCTGTTCTGCCAGAGGGTTCCCTCTACTGCTCAGACAGATCACGTATGAATCATGCTCTTGTAATGCACGGTAATCAAAGAATATGCACAACCGGTTACACTGTCTACTGCCTTCCTCTTGTAACCTCCACAGTCTGCTGAAAGAGAAGGACTCTTCCACCAGCAAGAGTCCACAGCCCTGGGAACAAGCATGTGAGCACCACTTTCAAGATCATGACTCATTTCAAAGAAGCCTTGCAAGACTATGAAGAGTTTCATGCTTGCTTAACCACAGGAGAACATGTGAGATTATGCTTAGATCTTAATTTCTAAGAAGGAATCAGCCCACCAGCCCCAAATCACTTTTTGTGAAGAGAAAAACATCTTTTAATTCTGAATCACCATAAAGCATATCTTGTGTCTACGAGAGACAGACTTTGTCTTCAGTAGTACCACATCTGAAGTAACCGGAAGTTAACACACAAGGACAACTTCTGGATGCAGGAGATAGTTTTAATGCTGAAAAAACAATGTAGCTGGCCTTGAAAAGTGCACTGCTATGAAGGTCCACTCCACCCAGTCAGGTCAAGACAAGCTTCTGAAAACCTAAGACCTAGTCATCACATGCTAACTGCTCCCAGGAAACTAATTTAAGAGTTCCACAACCTGAGAAGGAGGTCTGTGTTCATCAAGGCCTTCAATGAAGACAAAGCAGGGGTCTTGGGTCACACACACTTTAATAAATCACGATATAAACTAACCGGCCTGATAACCAGACTAGTCTGTGGTTTGCCATTCTGACATAGACATGTCAGAAGTTTCATCGTTCCTTGTCTCTGTGCAGTATGTCTGATGAGTCAAAGCATGATACCATTTAAGCACTCAAAAACTGCAGAAAGTTGCAGACCCTCTGCTGAAAGGCCTGTAGTTCCCAACCCAAACACACCAAACCTATGCTTTTCCTGAATAGAAGCAGTTACAAATTTCGTTCCTGTTTCTGCCCTCAAAGCCAAATTCTTATACAGGGTCTTCTGCAGACCACACAGTTCCTTCTCATGTCCAGCTCTATACATGCCTACTCCTTATTCCAAATGCCTCAACAGTCAAAATCCCAACTAAAATCTCACTTCATCAGTCTGAACAAACATGCACGTCTACAGGCACATCTACAAAGCAGACAGCAACTCTGCACCGATCAAGTTAGTTCAGGTACCCTCACACTATGCTGAGTTGATGTCTACAATGAAGCACAAAGTTATTATTACCAATTAAGACGCAAACCCTCTGGCTGCTGAAAACAACAGCATTATCCACTATCATTTCCTGAAGCTTCATAAAACTGCAGGGCTAGAACTTTTAGATATCTAGTAGGATTTTTAACAAACCAAATAGGGCCTGTATTGCCTCTTCCATGCCACACTTGGCCAGTAGAGGTTTCTACCAGGGAGTCTGTACATACTTCTGAAAATTTTAAGCTACAGACCAATGCAACAAAACAAGGTTTTGAAACATCTATACCAGTTCAAGGTGTAAGTTTGTTTTCATGCGTCTTCACCCTCCTCAACTTTATAGGCCAGCTGGCTTTAAAGTTTTACCAACTTAACATCAGTAACAAACTATTTGGCTCCTAAGAACCCAAGATACAGAAGTTCCAGAAGGCCTATGCACTTACACATATATTAGCCAGAAGAACTAAGAGCAACACTTCAACTATGATATCCGCTACCAATTTTACTCTGTCAGATTGCTACATAAGCAATCCAGAGACGTAACTTTACTCACAGTGCTCAAGGCCAGGTTGGATGGGGCTCTGAGCAACCTGATCTAGTGGAAGGTGTCCCTGACTGTGGCAGGGGCTGGCACTGGAGGAGCTTTAAGGTCCCTTCCAACCACAACCTTTCTATGATTCTATACTAGGTATTCCTAATGATACCTCAATGTCAGAACAAATACAGTATGCAAGAAAAATTATTTTATTGACACTGAAACTAAATCCAAACCAGAAACTAGATAAACTTCTTCATGGACCTATTATCACCTGAGACAGAAAGCATCTGACGCAAGGATTCCTGGGTCTTAATTTCCAGAACCAGAGTGCAACCTAGGAATTAGAACTGCAGTTAAAAGGGCATAATTAGCCATAAAAATGCTGTACATTCATTCTAGATGCTAAAGCAGCTGAATAAGTCAGTCCCAGCTACCATTAAAGTCATTATTACACTAGCTCTCCTTTATTATGCAGGACAAACCATGACTGGGCCTGTGTTCAAGGCTAGAGTGATCACTTTGCTCAGAAGGAAACAAGCCACACAGGTATTTTGAACAACATCAGAAAGAAGATACAAGAACAACAACAGCCATCTCAGTGCAGTTTCCCACGCTATACAGTCATCCAGCCAGGGTGCTTATAACCTCATACATGTAAAGCTTTCCCTTTCCCCCTAAAAGCAATAGAAATGAAGTTAGTAAAGGTGCCAACATCTACGACAGTTGAAAGATTTCTCAGAGACTGATGTATTTACTTCCCTGGAAGTGTGCCTAAGCAAACATCATCAGATGCAGAAAACCTGAAGTTACCGTTTGTTAAAAAGTAGGTGTTTAGCTCTCAGGGTTAAAACACAAGATACTAAACTCCAAGTCGCAAGTAAACTGACTACATGCCATGTATCGCCAGCAGAGCGCGAAACACGCTGAAGAAGTGGCGGGGAACCTGCCTTCCTCGCCGGGCCTCGCCCCGCAGAGGCGGCCTCCAACAGAACTCGGGGACCCCCCGGCGGCCTTGGGGCCTCCGCACGAACCGCGGAGAACGGCCACACCCGCGGCGAGGGGGGATCCGCAGCGCGCTGAGGCCAGAAGGGCCCGGGAAAGGCGTCATCCCGCACCCGGCCGAGCCTCAGCACCCTCTGCTCGGGGCCGGCAACGAGAGCGGCAGCGGCCGGAGCCTTCCGGTGGGGCTGCGGGACCCGCACACCGCCGCCCGCCCGAGCTCCGGAGAGCCGGCTCTGCACCAGGGGCGGAGGCCGCGCCCGCTGCCGGGTGCAGGCCTCAGGCCCCGTCGCCCACATGGCGGCGGCCCCGGCCGCGGCGCAGGCCTCGGGCCCGGCTCCCTCGACGGCGGCGGTGTCTGCCGGGTCTCACCTCGTCGCCCGACATGGCTGCGGCCTGGCGCTGAGCGGGGCACGGGGAACAGGCGGAGCGGAGCAGCGGGCACCCAGAGATCAGCCGCTACCCACGACCGCCGCGCTCGCCTCTTGCATCAGCGCTCGTCTCTTGCATCAGCGCTCCCCACCCCCGCTGGCCGCGCCTGCGCGCCCGCCGCGGCGCCTCGCGGGAGTTGTCGTTCCCGGGCTGCGCCTGCGCCGTTGTGGAGCGGCTCGTCGCCCCGCAGCCCGGGCGGGCGGCGCCGGCGGCAGGCTCCGGGGGCAATGGGGCAGCGGCCACCGTGACCGTGGGTGCTGGTGTGAGGAGGGGAGCAGCGGCGGCAGGACCCTCGAGAAGTTGTGTGCCATGGAGGAGGCCTTGCTGCTCGCCAGGCGCCTCTTCCCGCGGTTTATCGGGCTCAGGAAGAGCATCTTTCCCAGTTTTATGGCATGCAAAAGCATGAAGGGAAAAGGAGGAATGAGAAAATGGGCAGAGGCAAGGGGGAGAACTGGGCGGTGGCGCTGATCCGAGTAGGGGAGAAACGCAATACTGCTGTTTCCATCATTAAAACAGCAGACTTACCTTGTTCCCTCAGAATCACAGGCTCCTTGGTGGAAGAAAGGACTTGAGGAGAGCACCTGGTCCAACCTGCTTGCTCAGGAGCTGTAGCCAGAGCAGGTTGCTCAGGACCTTGTCCTGCTGGGTTTTGGGTAACTCCAAGGATGGGGACACCCCAACCTGTTCTGCCATCTACATGATGAAAATGGGGTTTCTATAAGGAGAATTTCCTGTACTTCAGCCTTGCCTGCTGCCCCTTGTCCTGTCATCCAGAAGAGTCCATCTCTGTCTACTTTATTTCCCTCTGTGCGCATCGATGAAATCCCCCCAGAGCCTTCTCTTTTACAGGTTTAACAGTCCAGGCTCTCAGCTTGTTGTATGTCAGATGCTCTAATCCCTTTAGTCCTTCCTCCTCATTCCATTTCCAGAGTGCTAGCTAATACAAGAACATGGCACTAATATACCACAGAATGACTTACCACAAAGTGTGTGTTAAAATTCTGCCTCCCAACCAACTCTTTGAAATCAAAAGGTCATCCATTTCATGCAAGACAGTGTTAAAGCAGAGACATCCACCTAAATATTGTTAGGGAGTGTTCTACATTTTAATAGTTCCAGAACATTTGCATTCTTGGAGTTCTGTAACTTCCTATTGTGTGGTGTGAACTCATACTATTCTTTTTACTAGTGGGAGATTTTGCACGCTGTATAATTTAACTGGCTTTAACCAGCTACAAGAAAAGAATGCCCATCTTATCTATCCTTGGTCTTCCTTTCACCCACCATTCTTGCCTGCCTCACCTGAAAATGAGGACACCCAGCACACTGTACACAAAGCCATCAGTTTAGAGACATAATAACACCAGGACAGGGTCAGTTTTACCTTTTCCTGGTATGACTGCAATGCTTTTCTGTTAAACCTCTGAAACACAACTTCAAAAGATTACCTTTCTTGCTTGCTTCAATACCAGCACATTCCCCTGGGTATTTGCAGCATTTGTGTCTTTATGACTTGTGTTATGTTGCAGGGATACCCTGGACTGTCAGGTACTGCAGGCAGCTGTTATTCAATGCTGTTGGTAAGTTGAGCAGATACATTTGGTGTTGCTGTAACACTGAAGATGGTCTCCCACCAAATTCTTATTTCTTTCACTGCAGGCATTTGCTTTGGCATCCCTGTCACATGAGACTGTTAACACTGAAACACTTCATTAGCATGAAGCCAGAGCTCATGGATTGGCAATGACCATACCTGCACTGACCTACCCATAGCCTGACACCCATATCACCTCAAAGAGCTCACCCAGACCATTCTCCTGTCCTGAGACAGGATAACCATATATTTTTATCACCCTAATTTCATTTGTCTAAGCTGGTCTTAAAACCCACCATGGACAGAGATTCTCTGCAGCCTGTCCAAATGCTGACCAAAACATGTCTTCATCTTCCTTGCTGTGATTTAATCCAATGCCTGTTGTAGTGTACGCAAACAGTGCAGTGCAGAAGTTCACTGTTCTGTGTGTGACAACCCACAGACCTTTGGAATACCTCTGTGCCCCTTCTTGTCTTGCCCTCACAGTCTTCTTTTTCAGAAGATGTAAATCCAGCCCCTCCAACCTTTTTCATAAGAACATCATTTTTTGTTCATTTCTTATTTTTGTTGCTATCTTCTGCACCTCACTGACTTAAGTGCAGTGCCCAATACTGGCCATAGTACTTTCACTGGATACCTTGATGGTACCAAATACAGCAGCATAATTCCCCCAATATCTCATCCGTAACATATCTGTTTATACATTCTAGAATAAACTTCTCTATTTTCTTTGTCAGTAATACTTGGGGACCAAGTACTGGTGAGAAATACCCTGAGATACTTGGTGATCACAAACCCCAATATTTCCTCCTTTTGGGCTGCCTAATATGTAATACATAATATATAATGTTGTGCACATACATATACACAATATTTGGAAAATACCAAAGGAAGAGCTGGCGGGAGCTTCTGGAAGTACTATCCTGGAGTTACGACCTGATATGCAGATAGAAACCAAAACACTATCTTTGAAGCTCCTGGCTGCAGGTACTGCAACATCAAAGGCATGCCCTGGAATCAAGTTCTACTGGTTTTAACCCCTCCCCTGCTGACATTCAAGACGCAGAACTTCACTGTTCTATTTTCTTCTTTGCTTTCCTTGTGGATTAAATAAGTTCCAGAAATTTAAGAGTGCTGCTGCATTAGTTGTTACTTATTTGTTACCAATTGCAACATTTGACCAAGAACAGCTGGAACAGTGTCTTTGATCTGATTCTTGAGTAAAAAGTCCCTCCTGAGTTTTGGTTAGGAAGACACAGTCTGGGTTAAAGGATTTGCAGAAACGCACAGAATCATGACATATTAAGAAAGAGGCATATGATGCAGTAGAATTTTAACTTTACTAACTAAAATTCAGATACTTAAAGCTCATAAATTGGGTGCACAGAAAGTTATATGCAGTTCTCCAAGTTGGAGTCTGAAAGTGATGAGCAATCACAGCCTGACATGAATAGACTTCAGCTGCCACCCTGAACTGGGGGATGGCACAGTGAAAATCCCCGTCATGCGAAGTATGCTTGTGAGGGCTGTGGGGATGTCTTCCCCCTGAGTATTACCCACCCCTCCAGAAAAAGACCTCGTGAGTTTGCTTCTCTGTGTTCTGAGCCCTGCTGTAGAGCTCCTTGTGGTGCTGAAGCCGTGCTTTCACACTGTGTCTGAAACAGAAAACATCAACATATATTTTAAGCAGCTATTACACACATAAACTATGACTAAAGCACGAGCATCACGCATGGCTGTTTTGATCTGAGCTATGTTTGTGTGATTTCCTGGGGAACAAAAGGAAGAATTTCATTCTGGCTGCTGTCAGGTGCTGCCCAAACATCTCTTTTTGTACAGAGTGGAGTTCACACTTCCATGGTGTTGGTGTGAGTCTGGGCACAATTTAAGCCTTATGTGAGCATTGAGTTTTAAAGTAGATCTTGCTTTACGTTTTGTGTAAGACAGTTTTTAGTAAGTCTGTGCATAGCACTGAATTCTGCTCTCAGCAAGTAATTTCATTTTAAAATGTCTAGTCTACAGACTGTTGTGGAATAAGTGAAATAAACTGGGCTTAAACTCACTGACACAGGTTTAACCACTGCCCTTTGCTTGAGATAACCATAAGACAGAATTGTAGCCCTGTGTCCACCCAAAAAAAGTGAAACAGCAAGAAGAATCAATGGAAATCTGAAGCAAAAAGGTTTGTGCTTTTAGGGAAGCCTGAAGAATGGATGACGTAGGTTTGGAGAAGTAGCTGTATGGAAAAGTACAGCTTTCTCGTAAAGCAGCCCAGACAAACAGGACCCCTGTGAGAAGGGATCAGACAGAGGAAGCTTGCAGGACTTGATCACAGCCTGGGGGTGAGGATAGAGAAGGATCTGCATCACAGCCAAAAGCCAAGCTGCCAGGGATGGGGGTGATAACAGTTCTGGAGAAGGAACAGTGAAAAGGGGAAGGGAGGATTTCAAACCCTCCCTTTGGGCTTGCCCTACACGTCTTTTTGAAAAGGCAAATTTGCATTTTAGTCAAGCCATTCATACCATGGTGAAAGCTCTTCACAAAGGGATATAGCGCTTGGTCAACCTGCCTATTTTTGAGGCTTCTGCCAGCCCACACTCTGGCATCATTCAGGCTGAGTGCAAGTTTTCTTTCTGTCTTTCACCATGCTTTTATCTACCCAGTACGTGAATTCCTCAGTCACTTCAAAACCAATCTCCAAATCCATCTTTACTCCTCTTTGTCACAGGAAAACATAGCAGTGCTTAGGCAGCTGGGATGCTAGATTCACTGATATTTTTTTCCACATCTCTCTGCTGTTTCTTGTGGTTTTTCCTAATTTCTGTTATTAAATAATAAAATAAGTTTGACACTTGCTTTCTTTTGAGGCAAAGTGTTCAACAGCGTTTGGAGAGAAAACATTTAAAATCACTTCCAGAGGACTGTTAGATTGTTTATGAGGAAGTGGAATGTGCTATAATTAGCTATCCTAAAATCCATTTTCCACTCCAAAAATGATCCTGTATTGTTGCAAACTGGAGTAAATAGTAGAATCGCTCTCAAACAACCTAAAACAATTAAGGGAGTGTTATGCTGGACTGCAGTTGTATGGAAATACTCACAAAGGCAGAGCTTTGAGACTCTTGGTAAAATTTTAAGCAGTAGGTTTAAATTAGATAGTCACTTTTAGGCTGCTTGGGAAAGACACAAGCAGCATAAAAAAGGGTGAAAGCTATAGTTTAAAGCTGAACTTCATGGTAACTGGCAGCCTTAGCAAAACAATAAGCCAAAGGCTGAAGTCTTAAAAGGGAAAACTGTAGTTACAGTCAATTAGTGAAATTCTGTTACAGGAATATACCATGTCTGCTCTCTGGAATCGAGAAAAACTGCGTCAATGCTACCTGTCTCCATCAGCCTTTTTTCCTCTTACAGAGATGCACAAACCACCTGCAAGACACCATTTGCAGAGCTGTCACTTTTTTCATTGAAGACTTCCCTGCACTTGAGGGTTAACTGAGATCAAAAGCATTTAAAGCACTGTGCTATTTCTTGAGTAGCATCTCACTCAGGAAAAACTGTCAACATGTTTGATCAAGCACACCGCCATATGTACACAAGATTTTAATGGCATCCTTTTCAACAAGGAGTAAGTGTTAAGCCAATTGCCTGAAAACACTCCATTCCATGTCTGAATTTCAAAACCGTGAAAGGTATGAATAGAAACTATACAAGACCATAAGCAACCTTTCCCAGATCTGACGGAAATGCCACCTTCTCTCACAAGGTTTGATCAGGCAAATACAGGAAGTAAATGGCTATACACAAGCATACGGTTTAGATTATTTTCTCATCATAGCCTCTTAACTGGAAGTAGACACATACCTCTCGTGGTAATTTACAATATAAATTAACACAGGTTTTTAAGCATTGACAGATCCAAATTGCATCTCAATTCTGGAATCCGAAGTGCTGGAAAATAAAAAAGGAAGCAATTAGATTTGTTTGTAAACTGTCACATAGGCTTAGATCTGAATACATGCATTTCACTTCAGCAGCAGTTTATCTTTCTATTAGCCAGATTTATAAGTGATTGACTTAAGCCCAATCAAAATAAATCTCTCATGAGGAAAAGGTGAATGTTAAGTGGGTTTAAAAACCCCATTTCGAGCAATCCACCGTCTCACACAGACCAAAATGCAGTCTTGGCATTATAACTGCGCCAGCAATAGAAGTTTTGCAGGGACAAATGTACCAGTCAGACAAGATAACTGATTTCAGCATAAGCTGCACAAACACAAGTGTGAAGTAGGCCATGGTAGAAGAATCAGAGGGATTAGTAAAAAATGCTGTTGAGTCTGGTTTTAATTAACACATTTTTGCACAAGCTAGGAAAGGTTTTCAAACACTGGAGCACTCAGCTGGGCTAAGTTACACTGTGCAGCTCATCCACATTCCTAAACAGGATTTCTATAGAGTCGTCGTTGTAAAACAGAGGCCCAGTGTCCTTCTTAGTCCTCTGATTCTTGGTACACAGGAAAAAGAAAGAAAAAGTGAAAAAAGAAAAAAGTGCTATTCTAAGCGTATCATGGCATTGCTTAAATATAAAGTTGTTGTTGCCTTCAGCATCCTGAAGTTCAGTTGCTGGCCTTAACTTAATGTTAATTCTTGTCAGACTGCCAGTAAGGATCTGATTTTGATTCTGTGGATTATTTAAGCATCAAAAAGTCCAAAGTCGTATTTAATTCCTTGATCTTATTTTCAAATACTTTAAGTAACAGAAGCAAGCTGGAAATACCCTTCCTTCACAAGGTGAGAAAAACTGTTCAGTCAATAAAGATCAGCATATTTGGAGGTCTGACAGCGTCACAGAGTCATAGAATGGTTGAGGCTGGAAAGGGCCACAGGGAGTCATCTTGGCCAATCTCCCTGCTCAAGCAGTGTCACCTAGAGCACATTGCTCACAACTGTGCCTGGACAGCTCTTGAGTATCTCCAGGGAAGATGACTCCACAACCTGTCTGGGCATTCATTTAAAAGCAAATGCCTTAGCTTAACGATGATAGCAAATCCACAGTGAGTATCAGAGCCACTCAGTAAATTACAGAGGAGCTGATGTGGGTAATGTGGGAATGCCTTTATTAGTCATACTATTTGATAGACTCAAGTGCTTTGGCAGTCACTGTCATGAATGATCAAAAAAAGACTTTTAAGACTATGTGTAAGACTGCACATAGCAACATACCATCTCAAACACAAAGAGCATTGTTTTTTTGCCTTTAGAAACATGGAGCCAGAAGGAAACACTTGAGCTCTGAGGTACTGATGACATTGTGGCCATCTTGAAAGATCTTCAGATGCCTTGCAGAAGAAGCAGCACTTCACTTTCTGGGTTTCATATCCCAAATTACCTTGCTTCTCTGTGCAACATGAAGAAAATGACCTCGGGCTGGAACCTGGTGGGACTCTCTGACTGTAGTTCGATTTCCAGTCTCCCAGCACAGTGCATAAGCAGATAAGGAGCCTTGAAACGACACCAATATGATATGACCAAAGGCAACACTTCTGTCCCTCACAAATGTAGAGTCACAGTGCTGGGTTTATGGGAAAACAAATGGGCTCTGTTCTGCTGACATTTCATTTTGCCCCAGGCTATGAAAAGATACTAACTGTAGGGGGTTATTGTTTCACTATATTTCATGGTAATGACTTGTAATGCAATAGACTTATTGATCATGAATCTGGGCTGGTATGTGTTCACAGTGTGGTCATCACCCCTATACTTTGGGAGGTATATAATGGAAGTGTTTAGCAATTACACATCTTTTTTTCCCTCCTTGAGTGGTCAGTCTATGAAGGAAACATTCCCTCACACCCTCACCCACCAGACTATTTACAGTGGGAGTAGATTCCGGAAGATTTCAAGATCCTAAATATCCTTTCAATGCCCTTGAAAGCACCCTGCTTCTCTTGCTGGGAACCAGCTTGTTGCTGCATATGCTGTCTATGTTTTGCCTACTATGTGACCACCCTGAGAAAGCCCGATCTTGTCTGATCATGGAAGCTAAACAGGGTCTGGCTCGAGTCTTGTCTGGGATTAGATGACAATATAGGAGGACCACCAAGAGATTTTCCCCGAGGATGGACAGCCAGGAATGGCAGGGTGTGTGGGACAGTATGGGCAAGTATCTAGTCCAGTGGGGCCCTCCAGTGCTTTGGAAGTGTCAAAGATGGAAAACAGCTGTGTGGAGTCCCCAGCGACAAGTTGCAGAAACTGCTGAAGGAGAGGGTAAATTGAGTCAGTTTGCCAAGGTGAAAGCCATCCAGCTGGCCCTGGACATTGCTGAAGGAGATAAGTGGCCAGTACTTTATCTCTATACTGACTCACGGATGATGGCAAATGCCCTGTGGGGGTGGTTGCAGC
>WYDI02004726.1:0-45853 GCA_009867235.2 Psittacus erithacus
AAGGCCAGGTTGGACAGAGCCTTGGGTGGCATGGTTTAGTGTGAGGTGACCCTGCCCATGGCAGGGGGGTTGGAACTGGAGGATCTTAAGGTCCTTTCCAACCCTAACTATTCTATAATTCTATGATTGTATGATTTTCAGACCTTGTAATATAGATCTAAGTCTGTATTGGCTTGTTGACAGCTGCATTGGTGAGAACCCAATTTAGATTAATGTAAATGCTAGATTTTATCAAAGCAAATTGCACTGAGCCAGAATGCTACATTATGTAAGTTACTGAGTCTGTGACATTTGTCTACATCTTTTACAAAACAGAATTAG
Organism: Psittacus erithacus; assembly: GCA_009867235.2. Lineage (NCBI taxonomy): Eukaryota > Metazoa > Chordata > Aves > Psittaciformes > Psittacidae > Psittacus > Psittacus erithacus. Next base: position 322 of record WYDI02004726.1, read on the forward strand.
AAAAAATATTAAGGGCTGGAATTAACAGGTTCCGTCTGTTCAGCAGCAGTTTTGGTAAATTTTAATTGCCTTTCAGAACTCTTGTCTTTGTATTTCAGTGAAGAATAAAGCGAGCACATACAGCTTAGGGTCTTCTAGAGCTGGGCTTACCTTTGTCCTTGAATCTGTTGAGCAAAGGCAGAAACCTTGGACGCTTTGTTCCCTCTTACTGCTTACTCAAACTGTTGTTGCCTCCAAACAACAAAAGAAGTATCTGCATGAGGCCAGGCTCCCGCTTCATTTACACTGAAGTAAATATAGCATATTCTCTTCGTATTTGGTGGAATTACTCTGAATTTTCACTGTTGCTAACCTGGTCAGAGTTCAGCCCCTGGACTATAAAGATCATTTTATGCTCTGAACAGGCTCAGCCAGCATTTCATGTAACTTGTACTAATGTTAAGTTTGTAACAAAACAGTTCTGTCAGAGTCTGCAAGGAAGATGTAAACAATGATGTTAATGTCTAGCAGAAAGTGCGTGGAAAATAGGAAGCTAAGCTTTAAATTCTATACTTAAGATAGATTTTCACTGAGGAAGAAATAGATAAATGATCACAGGTTGGATGAGCACTATGAATATAGTGTTCATATATTTCAGAAAGTGATAAAGATTGTTATACACAAAGAAAAATGTGAATAGTGAAAACCTGATGGCTGATCATGAACATGGAGACTTTCTACGAGCGCCACAAAGCCCCTCTCTGCTGAGATAGAGGCGCCATGCTTGTGTGACCTGGGTGGATCAGATCCTGGACCTTGTCGTGACACTTTATACCAAGTGAGTCATTTCCTAGCTTTCAGCATCCGAGAGGATTTGGCTACAGTTTCTGAGAAAGGATATCATTATGTAGAATTCAAATTTCTGCTGCTAATAGATCCTGAATCAGTTAAAGTTAAGGGTATGGTATAAATCTGCGAGTTCATTTGAGCTTTCACTTTCTGGGGTTATAAATTATGCTTAAAACAGCAGGCTTAGAAAAGATATTTTTTCATTTGTCGTATTAATCCTTTTTTCCCCTTAGAATTATCAAAATTCAGTTTAAGTTAACAGTCCTATAGATCCTAGCATATCTTGATGATCAAGACTGTCAAGTCATACTGTGATAACTCATGGTGATTTATATCAAGTACCTAGTATATGTAGAAAACTTAATTATATTTTTTAAAGTTAGGTAAAACACTTTTTTGTGATGTCTTAAAATACGAATCTGAGTAAAATGATGAGTTTTCCTGGCTGTAGTCCATTAGGACCAGTGATGAACTCTTATGTCTAATCATTGTAGCTATCTGTGTTATCTATTATAATGAGTCAGAGTCTTGAGGTTGAAGTCTTTATTTGAAGACACAGTTACTTAGTGTTAAACTACTAACAGAAAATCTCTTCTCATTATCTGCTTTCTAAACACAGCTGCTAGCTGTAAAGCAGCACATACCATCTGCAGTCCATTCATTATGTCACTTCTTTGTTCAAGCTGGTCAAGGGAAAAATAAACTGTCACATCTGCAAATTAACCTGGAAAAGGTGGGAAGAGCAGCAGGAGCAGAAATGCTACCAGCTGCCCTTTAGGGAGGGATACGAGCAGGAAGCCAGTGTCTGCCCAGACAGAAAGTCATTCCTGTTACCTGCACAGCCCTATCTGAGGCAGAAAGGAAGTGATGGGGCAGTTGTGGATTGTGGAGGAGGATTTCAGGTGAGCATTTCTGCTTCCCAGCACACCAACAGCTTCCAGCCAGGCCTTCTTGTTAGTGGGTAGTGCTGCAGCAGCCCGCAGTCCTAGCTCTGATGAGGATTACCTTGGGCTGTGTAGGGCTCTACTTTAAAACATCCCACAAAAGTTTCATAAAAGAAGTGCCTTAAGAAAATCAGCCTCTAGAACGAATGTGTGTGCCCTCCATAGCAGGAGTATTGCATGGGGGTTAATAGCCAAAGGATTTTTTGGGGGCTGACTCTGCCCTTTTTGGAGGTTTGCTCTTCTCTCCAACTGGTAATGGTAAGAGAGGCATTTTGGAGAAAGCCAAGATATGAGACCTCTAGCAAATGGGAGACCTGTGGGGTGCTTTGATGTATTCCACATGCCAATTAGGCAGTTTCTCACCATAGAGAGCATGTGGATCAAGCTGGCTTTATTTCCACCCCTTATTCCTTTCTACAGTTAGTCATTGAGCAAGTTCATTTAAAGATTTTCTAGCTGTAGGAAGGGAAAAAAAAAAGCTCCAGCCCAGCAACTATGAACAGACCATTCTGTAGATTCTGTTCTGGTAAAATGTGAAGAATGACTCAGTGAGAAGTACTTTACCAGGTTATATCAGGTCAACTCTGAGTTTGCTGTACTTTAATCAGATCAGTCACAGTTGTTTGGGTCTGTCTTTTTAAAGCTAATTGCAGTTGTTTTTGTTTACCAAACATTCACTTTTCTCTGGATATTGAAAGCATGAAGTATTTCTATCAGCAGTTTCAATATTTGCAACTTGGCTGCTACAACATGCAGTGTTACAGCAAGTGTTAAGCTGCACGCAGCAGTCAGTGGAAGACTCCCCATTGACAGCTATCATATGTATGGCTAATGGCACTGCCTTGGGACTGATCCCACTTTGTACCAGGGCCAGGCCTGGTTCAGCAGGATGGAAAATACAGTGTTCAAATAAGAAAGGTAAATTTTTGGAAAAATAAGTGCTACTAGCAGTCAGAGAATGTAAAATGGCTGCAATTGCTGTGTGTGTAAGCATTGAAAGCTGCCTGGAGTTGATTATCTGCTGTGTCTCTAAGCATAGGGTGTAAGCCCTTGCTGCTGCCTGCGATTAAAGCTAACTAGTAGTTGCTGACCTGCATACTGCTATTACAGGCATCTTTCGCTTCCCAGAGCTTGAGGAGCTGAGCTGCAGCTACTGTGGTTGCGCTCATGCAGATGAGCCACAAAGCTTTGCCTTTCCAAAAGCCTGATAATTAGTTACTGTTGTATACTATTCTGGCGTTTCGATGTCTTTGAAAACATGAGCACTGGCACCAGCCTGCACTCCTGGGGTGGTTTAAGTGTGGGGCTGCAGTGAGAGCAGGCTATGCTATCAGAAACCTGCAGCAGTACCCCTTTCTACCCTCTGATTCAGTCCCTGGCTCCAAGTTATGGGCTGGCTTCTGAGGCTGTTTGGCCAAGGAAGAATTTTCAAAAGACTTGCATTCATAGCCAGGGAGCTCGAAATGTCCTGAACTTGGGGCTTGTCACAGTCACATATATTGTACTTGTGAAGTTCACATCAGCGGCTCTTTGGCAAGGAACCCAGCTCTATCGCAATCCATTCCAGGAACCTTCAACTATTTCTGCCTCTCTGTCCTCTCATACACTTTCTCACAGGTTTGTGCCTGCCTGGAAGACTGTCACATGCATAAGTACTATCTGTCAATCCACAAATGTACTTGGGGTTTTGTTTTTCAAGTAGAAAAGAAACTTCAAGGAAGAAGTACCAAAAGGTGTGAGTGAATAAAGATGTGTCTATGCAGTTACTGTACATGTGAGCCTTGTCGGGGTTTTGTTTTGTTACAAGTTTGCAGCATTAGAGGTATTTTAAAAGCTCGTTTAGTTCACCCCTAGTTGAGAGTTTCTGCTAATCCTTGCTGAAGCCATGATTTTTGGCACAGTACTTAGTCAGCATGTTACTTCTCAGTGCTACCAGCAGCACACAAAAAGTTGAAATGATTAATCAAGTTATTTGAACAGATTTCAACAGGATTAAGAATTAACTGGAGTTCACCAAAATTTTCCAGCTGAGATGCAGACCAGAGTTTTTCTTTTGCTCAGGACAGCAAGTTAATGTGTAACAAGACAGTTTATCTCATTTGGGCAGTGCTTGTAACTTAAGCTTAACTGGTGCATAGACAGGTATTTTCAGTGTAGAAATAGCCACAGGTTTCTTGCAGGAAAATGTTTTTCAGGCTCAATCCTTCCAATCCTTTGATTACTATTCATTGACAACCTTTTTAAAAGAAAGAATCATCTGAAAAGCAGTAACTGGCTTTATCTTATTAAAACTGGGTTTGTCTTATTTGTTTAAAGTCCCCTTGGGCTGGGACTGATAGTCTAAGGATATGCTGGCCTGACAGAAGTGGTTTTACATACCCCCAGACACCAGTGAAGTTTAGCTCTGGATCTGAACCTCACAACTCACTCTTTGGTGAAAGAGAAAACGCTGCTTTATGCTGGCAGCTGGAGTGTACAAACTAAATGCTTCAAAATTCAATTTGAAATGTGGTTATGGTCAGAGAAGTGACTGTAAAAAGGCAACTCTTACTCAGTAGATAGACATGCTCCCCCTCTATCCTTCAGCCTTTTCTGCTGGTTTTACTGACTCAGGACGAGTAGTTAGGACTGTCAGTGCTGCAAAACTGGTAACACTGGTGCAAAGAGCTGGATTCCCTCCTGCTATGTGCATTATCAGCAACGTCTTTGCTATTTTCTAGTGCAGAGTTTGGATAATTGGATGATGAGCCACAAGGAAGAATAAAGCAGCTTGATTTTTCCAATTGAAGGGAGATTCTGGTCTCAAAATTAGAAAAAAAAAATTGACTGGAGAGTATTTAAACTAAGCTGATCTGACCAGGGTGACTTTGTCATTTTAATAACAGCTTTTAGAGGCTCTCTTAAATAACGCAGGCAAACACTAATTCCTGGCTTGTTTTTGAGGACACTCTGTTGCCGTTTTTCCTTGACTCATGTTTCTTTCTTATTTAATGTTGCAGTGATGACTTCCAAGTTGATAAATAAATAAAATCACACATGAGAAACCCTGAAGGCTGAGCAGTGGAGCAGTAAGGGTATAGAGAGTGGAACGTGTAATTGTAAAAGGTTTTTCTGTGGGACATGATGGTGATTCTTTAAAATTACTTAGTGGAAAAATTCTAGGCTGCAGAGCAATAAATCTGATCTTCAAGTGTGGCTTTACTTTGAAACACAACAATGTAAAAATGTCACCTTTGTACTCATAAAATCTTTTCTTTGTACATACGAATCCAGAGATGTCTTCAGTTTACTCTGTTGCTAAAAATCATTTTATTCTCCTTTGTTACTGCAGTTACCTTTGAAGAGTCTGTAGCTCCAAGTACCACTGGTTGGACTCTGTTTCCCATTTTGAATTTGGAGTTAATATTCCTACTTTTTAGTTTTCATTTCTGAGACAAGAAGTGAAAAATATTTAAGCATGTGGAAGTGCAAATACTCGTGGGAATTCCCAAAGAATCTAACCTGTGTAATCCTGTTAGAGTCTCCCTCTGTATTTATGTGTTTGACTACTTCAGAAAGTCCTTCCCATACCAGTTGAAGAGTCACTCATGTTCAAGCTTGGTTAATGATTAATCATATCAAAGAGAAACAGTTACGATCAACAGCCCTTCTGGTCATTGACCTCCATTCCTTGAAGTGACACATGAGAAGGAAGCTCTGTTTGTGCTAAACTTTTCCTGTGTTACTTGAAAGGAATCTGATGTGGGAATCACTGGCGTGCAGAAGGCATGATGTATGTCAACATTTTTGCAGGGTTTTTCAAAGTAATGTTGCATGCTGAATACATGCATCATCAAGTACAAGTATCTGAGTTCTGAAACCTTCCGTGGAGGGACTGGACAGGAGGGAAGGCAGCAAAACACTCTTGGGGAAATGAAATTAGTGTGGTTTTGTAACACCTGTTACCTGTGACGTTCTAAAAGCAGAGTTTTTGCCTTTCTTCTGGAGATACAATGCTGGTTTTGACTTTAAAAAGAGCAGTTTTTAAACACTTCCATGTTTTGCAGAACAGCTGCAGTGATACAGAGGATACAGAAAAATAACAATCTGTCTACCAGACTTTCATGACTAATTCACTACTTTATGCTTAAAATAACAATAAAAATGCTTTGAAAGAGTAACTTGGTGATTTCTAACTCTTTTAATGCAGTTTAGCATATAAATTTACAAAAGCAGACAAAGACCCTCCTGAAGAAGCCGCTTCATAATGATAGCAATATATCTGTGGGACAGTGATAAATTAGAAAAGCCTTCGCTAGCAGAGGTAATCTTTCTTCTTACCTAGGTATATATCTATTAATATGATCCCATGTTATTTCTTCTAGGCACCAGTAACAGATGTGCAGTTTGGCCCTATGAGACTTCGTCGAGATCAACTTCAGGTAACACAGCAGTTCAAACTGAAGTCTTAATTTCTAAAACATCACAGATGTTAGCTTAAAATTTATGACTGGATTTTTTTTGGTATAGAGATCTTAGAGCATTTTTGTCTAGTGATAACGTGCACCTGACAGATTTTTATGATGCCATTCTATGGGATATCCTAAAAATCCTGCCAAACTCTTTTCTCCAACCATCTCTCAGCGCATAAAAGCAGAGCTATCTGCGTTTCTTCCTGCTGTCAGCATGTAATCAATATAACGTGTGCCTTGTTTTGTGTTTTACTAGTAGTCAATTCTTAGTCAAAATTTCATCAAAATGGTACTAAGCTAAATGTTCTGTCAAGGTCTATTACACCAGCATTATTACTAATATCAACCAAATTTGTAGTATCATCACAAAAGATACGAAGTGAGCTGAGCAAAATATGTTGGTATTTTTACTCATTGTGAACTGGCATTAATTAGATCTGCTGACTTCCTGTGCTACTGCTGAAACCCATTCTTTTACTCTAAAAGTGTTAGAAGTTAACTTCACTAAATATAGCCCAAACTATGACATTGTTTTGCAAACAGTTTTGCAGGCTGCTTTTACAGCTTTTATAGGAATCTGAACTAAATGAGTACAAAGTCCTTCATTCTTACAGGAATATGCACTACATGGAAATGTTAAGATTTACTGGTAGACATTCCACCAACCTGGTCCAAAGTGTAACCAGCACTAGAATTCCTAAAATCACCCAGAAGTTAAACAGCACTGGTATGAGTTACACGTTTCATGTTGTTATCTGACCAAAGCATATATCTAAGTGTGGTTTGATGAAATTACTGGAAGATTGGTGTCTTGGGACAATCAACCAAATACTAGTTTAGTTATTCATCTTTCCCAAAGGGCTGCATACATCAAGTCATCCACAAAATCAAGACTAACGTACAGCTGTAGTCTGTCATTCTGTGTATTTTTTCAGGCAAAATTTTCTTCTACAAATACTGTCTTGAATGCAAAGCACAGTCACATTAGAGAGAACCTTCCTTAGCAGACTTCAGGTTTATCTTGTGTGCCCTATTCAATCCTAGAATTTGAAATTTTAGAAAGAATTGGGCCTTATCGTACTTTGAATATGTAGGCATTGTATTGATTTTAAAATGGCTCAGAGAGATTAATGTTAGTGGCAATTCCACAGCAAGTTAGAACAGAGCAAATACTGGCTCATAGATTTGACCTCCAGTTCTGGATTTCAACAGTGGTAATCTCCTTCTGTAATATAAATCCCATGCTGAGCTTTGCATAGGAGTCACATGGGGACATACTCCATGTACAGAGGTTCTGCTGATGATTTCAGTCTTGCATGAGTTCATCTTGACCAGCCTGTCTGTAGTTTCCAGGAACCCTGCAGAGTGGGCTGCACCCAGTACTTTGGGAAACCAGAATGAGGTGAAAAGGAAAGCATGTTTTTCACCATGCCGTTGAAGCACCATTAAATATTAATTCACATAAGGTGAACCATGGCATTTTTTTTCTGGGATGTGATCCTGGCAAGAAAAAGAAAACTCGCTGTTATTTCATGAAACCTATCTGAAATGTAAGCATCTAGTCCTGACTGATTGCCCAAGTTCTTTTTGTAGCTGATGATAGGAGAGCCAATTCTCAAACTTGTTCATCCCATGTTGAAATAAATGACTGTGGGAGACTGTTTTATCCACTTGAAACATATCTGCACACAGACGATTATAAAAAGCAATAGTCTATAGAAAGCAATTCTGTCAAAAACAATGGATTGAGTCTTGAAAGCGGCTTTAAAAAATGTGTTAAGAACAGGCACAAGTCACAGAATCTACTGCGTATGTAAGACTCATTTGTAATGATTCACTGTCTGCCTTTAACCCAGGTACTTTTAGTGTTTGCTGAAGACGATGACCAGAGTAACGGGTTCCGTTGGGCATGTGAGAAAGCTGGATTTCGATGCAGTATTGCCAGGACACCCGAGTCTGCACTAGAATGTTTTCTTGATAAACACCATGACATTATCATCATTGACCATAGACATTCCAGATACTTTGATGCAGAAGCATTATGCAGGTAAGCACCATTTCAGTGTAATAGTTAATGCCTCATCAAAGTTTTTTTTGTTTTATATGACCTCTTTATAAAATCTATCAGACATGCATCTTTTTTATAATTAATTGGGTTTTTGTTGGTTCCCTCCCCTCCCCAAATACCTGGTTCCTTGCTTGCCCATTAAATTAGCTGCAAAGATACCATGTACCACCAAGCAATTTAACGAATACATTCTCTTCATTAATGTTCTGGATTTTTTGAAATGCCAGTTGCTGTGGAGTAACTGCAGGTGCAAATAGGCGATGTTTTGTGGGCAGGATTCCATACCTACAACATTTGAAAATCTGTTATTAAGAGTGAAGTTGCAAAGTGATTCCAAAAATACTTTCAGAAAGTGCTGTGAAATATGAAGAAAGGGGGAGAGGATTTGCCTTTCCGAGTCTCTCTGCAGACATTTGACAGGCAGCGGTGCCTTGCTTCAGTGACTTTCCAGTGAAATACCCCTTGGGAATGTGTCTAGACTGAGTAACAGTCTGTGGGGTGGAGGTGGTGAGGTCAGATCATGTACCCTGTGTGAGCGTGGTGGGTTCAGGGCACTGGGACAAAGGCTGTTCTTGCTAAAGTAGCAAGATAAGATCATTGTCAGGTGAAGACTAGGTATCAGCGCTGTTCCCCTTGTTACATTTTTACTATTCTGCCCCATAATAAAGTAAAATGCTCCTTGTACAAGTGAGGCCAAGTCTCAAGTGAGTTCATTATGGGCCTTTTCAGAGGGGAGAATCTTTGCTATTCCCCTACTGAGAGTATTTGAAATTTAGATTAATCTGCATTCTCTGTGTCTTTTTTTTTTTCCTGGAGTCTCTGATATTGCTGAATTTTCTTAGTGGTTCAGCAGGGTTGGGATTGATTTTTGTTTTGGTGTTAAATTATTTAGAAGAGAAATTTTAAGAAAAGTTCTGTGTGAAGGTTCTGTGTGTCATGTTTTCTGAAATGTGAACATAAAAAATATTATTTGCTTTTTATTTAAAGGTCTATCAGAACAACGAAACCCTCAGAAAATACAGTCATTATTGGTGTAGTACAAAGGTAAATACTTGTATCCTTACTTTCCCTTACTTCCATGTGTGAGCAGCAAAATTCCAAACAACCTGTGCAACATCATGTAGAGAACTGTGGAACTGACTCATAGGTCTGTGTTTTGAACCTTTCTGTCTTTCAGTCTGATTAATCTTGCCACAAACAGGGCATCTGCTAAGTTACAAAGAAAGATACAAAACAATTTGGTCAGTACAAAGCAGCATCTGACCATAGAAGTTTTTAAAGTAAAACAGATTCTATTATGGCATCTTAGTAAAGCAGTGTGTATCCTTTTTCCTCCTCTTCCATCTGCAAATATAATTTATGTATCATAAAATGATGTAAAAATAACACCAGTGTAATGTATTTATTCTGAAATAAGTGGAAGATAATTTCCCTAATTTGGGGGATGTCCGTTTCTCAGAAAACATTCTGAGGTGTTGAAATTTCCCATTAAAAATCCTATTTTTAGGAATCCACCATGATCTCTAGTGAACAAAAGACCCTAATTAAACTTTTTAAGAGATTCCATTGTGAATATCACCTTCAGTTTTTACGTCAGGAGGTCTGACTATGGAAACTATTGCTTCGACAGTCAGAATTGTCTCTCATTGGACTAACACAAAAGAAAAGAGCAAAAAAGAAGTAAAAGACAAACAGTAACTCAAGAGCTGCTTCATGTACATCAGAAAGACAGAAACCTGTGGTTCTGGAGCCAGCAGTTCCTTTCAAAAGCGAGGAGAGCTTGGAAGCTGGGCTTGCTGGCTCAAGTAGGAAGTTGTTCAAAAGGGATTTTCCCTGCAATTCATTTTTGTCTTTACAAATGTTAACATTGTGCATTGGGGCAAGATAATAGCCCCCTTTGGTGATACTGTCTCAGAAGCTGGAGTTCTCAGACATTTTAGATGTGTCTAGTATCCCAGTCTAGTGAAAGCTTCAGAAGTCAGTTTGCCTTTCACTGGGACTGAGTTGGCTGTGCCAAGTTCCCGTGTGCTGAACACAAGCATTCTTGAGTTACCATGTGTAATTCCACGCAGAGAACTTTCACACATTTCCTTTCTTGCTGCAAGAGCCATATTTCTGGAAAAGCCTGACACTTAGCTAATGGCATATGGAGGGGCTTCTCCATCACTTGCCTGCAGTTCAGTTCATTGGTTCTTTTTTTGTTTGCTCCTCCCTTGCCCCACAGAATGCCTGTTCTCTTTCTTTGTGCTTCTGGGAGGCAGCATTACCAGATAAGGTATATTCCTCATAACCATGAGGAATGGGGAGATTTTTCTGACAGCTATTCCTTTCTCTCTGCTTAATCTTGGGTAAACCTTGTACTTCAGTAGGCATTCTCTTCACTCGTAAGAAACAAATGCACAGCAAACAAAAAGAAGAGGTGCCATAAGATACAAAATTTCACCTATAAATAAAAGTCGTTGTACCATCTGCTAACCCTGACCAGCCTTCATCTGCTCGTTTATAGAAACTTAACATAATGGCCTTTCTTCCAGATTCCAGATATACATTCATGTACGTTGGAGTGTCTTTTAACAGTTAACCCACAAAACATGCATCTTATTCATAGATCCTACAAGGATCTAGCCATATTAGCCTTCAGTGTGACATCTGGGTACAGGTGTGTCAGTGGCTTGTGAAATCGGGTCTCAGCTGATTACAGAAATAATCTCTAACTTTATCATCCTTCTTTAAAAGGCATGCTGATAGAGAAGAGTCATCGATATTGCCCTTGATCTCTGCTGGCTTCTCAAGGGTATGTATATGTTGCACTCTACCAGGTGCTCTGACATTTCAAAACTGACATGCGAGAAACTATCCAGATGTTTGGCTGTCAGTGATAGTTTGTGTCAGTAATCCAACCTGTATATCTTGTTCATGCTACTCATTCTTATATACATCCCAATTCTGAACTATTGTACACCAGTAGAATTAGAATAATGTTAAGTAGGTGGACATAAGTGGTGCTGAGGCTTTTCTTCATATGTTTATTTCAGAGTAAGTATATGATGCTTTGCTTGAAAGGTTGACTTGGACAAAATTGACCAGTGACTGTAGCAGAGCAGGAGAGCAGCTTGCACTAAGTGTGCTGTGGGAAATTTCTTTATCAAATGGCAATCCCCATCTGTAAACAGGCTTCAGACACTGTCAAGTGCTATTATTTATTGTTTGGAGGCACCTGAAAAGTATTACATTGAATCTGTTCCTTGGCAACTATTCCAGTTAAGCAGAAATGGTGCTTGTTAGTGTGTCAGTTAAGTGGATTTTTCATTGCATTAGGCTGACAATGGAACAAAAATGTGCATGATTTACAGTGTGAATCAGAGTATTTGGTTGCATGGTCACCAGATTTTTTGCTATCCTCATCACAATCCATTTGCACCTATTTGCTTATTTGTAGTAAGGTCCTTAATAACTGCCTGAAAAGAACTGTGGCAATTTAGCGTGAACAAGATATAACATTCAGGCTTATACCTGGTAAATATGAGATGTTTTAAAAAGCCATCAGAGATACTGAGGTCACTGCTATCCAAGACCCCAAATGGATAATTGTATCCAATGGCAGGTGTATTTGCCAAGAAGTTTTTCTTTCTTCTATGTGTACAATTTGGGTGTTAGCAATTGAAAACTCATAATAATCACACATTTGGATGACTTTAGACCCAATATAATCTTTTCATTGTTATTTTAAAAAGTAGCATGAAAGCATATAACTTAATTAAAAGTATGGGGGTTTTATATATTGATCCTGCTGATAATCAAAGAGAAAAAACAGATTAGTTGACCCTCATTGCCATGGGGATCTGCACCTTTTCAAAATGCAGTAACCTGAAGAATTTTACTAGTCCTCCAAAATAATCTTGTCACATTGCTTGTGTTACAATGTGTTAACTTTTAGTTTATCTGCTCCTTTTAGTTTTTTATCAAGCAGAAGAAAACAGAGTTTTGTACCCTTGAGTATGGAAATGTGTATTAATGAAATATTTCAACCTTTTATTTGCAGCGATATGTGGAAAATTCTAGTAGGATGGCCTGTTACAATGAGTTGATTCAGCTGGAATTTGGGCAGGTGCAGGCACAATTCAAACTAAGGTAATTTTTACCAAAAACATGATCAACAAAAAAAATCCAATTCAGTCACATCCTTAAAAGAGTGTTTATTTTACTGTACTGTAATTATTTGTAGAATGTCAGTTAACTGAAGAAAACACATTAATCATTAAAGTGTTGAAGTATAACTTCATTAGGTATGGAGTTGCAATACCTTATTGTCATATACAATAAGAATTATGTGGATTAAATTTAATCTTTCTTTTATTTTTTTTTCCCTCTCCAGGGCATGTAATTCATTATTTGCAGCATTAGAGAAAAGTCAAGAAGCCATTGAGATCACAAGTGAAGATCATGTAGTACAGGTTTGTTCCTGATATTTTTGCAAGTACAGAAAATCACTCTGTGGACTCTATTTTATTTCATCCATAATTACATTTACTCTTTCTTGCAGTACAAGAATCTAACCTAACTTAATGGTTCTAAAAAGGTTGGATTCAGTTTAGACATAGAGTAGAATTTTCTCCGTTTAAAATATCTTGCATAAATCAATGTTAAGGGAGATTGTTGTTTCTGAATGAATAAGGATTTACTCTCTCGTTTTTATTTTTTGGGTGCACCCCCTGGCTTGTATGCATTCTTTTCCAGAAATACTGTATGTTAATTTGATGCTCTTGAAAAGCAAATCTGACAGTGTTCTATTTAAATAAAGGTAGTACACCTCTTCTTTCCTTAAGCCTGATATTATTTAATGAATCAGAATTCTTGGGCCAGCTGTTTTTGAATGTAATCCTTTCTTAGAAATGTTTTTTAAAAAGGCATAAGAAATTGTGCTGATGTTTGCAGTCCTGAAAAACATCATCTTTGTAAGGGAGTTAGTTCCATCCCTAGCTATGAAGGCTGAGGAGTGATTTTGTTACCAGTAAAGAGCTAGGGTCTAAGCTTCTGGGAGTTATACATAGAAATTGTACCCTCTTGACCTGAGTGATGACAATGGCACAACTCTTACAGACTGGACATTCCTGGTTTGCTTCATAAAGAAAAGAATGTAGGCATCTCTCTCAGGAGCAATATGTACATTTATTTCAGCCTGGGAAAGAGATCCTTTGGTTTAGCAAATAGAAAAAAGGGAGCTCTGCTGTGCTTTAAGTATTTTGATGAATGGGGTTTTGTTTGTTTTTATTTCACAGTACGTCAATCCTGCTTTTGAAACAATGATGGGCTATCAAATAGGTGAACTAATAGAAAAGCAATTAACAGAAGTGCCTATAAATGAAAAAAAAGCTGATTTCCTAGAAACTATTAATTCCTGCATAAAGATAGGAAAGGTGAGTAATGCCATTGTATCATTTATCATTTGCTACCTTTTGCCTGCAAAAGTTGTTATTGTCCAGTGATGACACATGATGTAACTTAAAGCTTCATAGACATGTAGCATTTGCAGCTTTCTTACTCAAAGAAGAAGAGGAAATAAAATTGCTCATTTTTAAGGGCTTCCTTATCTTTTCTTGCTTGGCAGGAGGTACATGTTATATGAAAACGAGGGACTTGCTGTGTTTCTTTATAATATATGCTGTATGTAGCAAAAGGTGTGGGAATGCCAAAGAGAAACAAGATGGGTTAATGCTATCCAGTGTGATGTAAATGAGAAAAGAACCATATTGAAGTATTCCAGCATGAAATGTGGAAGCTGATTTACAAATTCAGAATATAAAAATATCATGACAGTCATTTGCAATATTACTTGAGAGTGATAGGCCGTGTCAGCTGGCAGCTGCCAATATCTTTTATTCTCTAATGACATGAGAGCTGTCCCATGGATTTCCATTGGAAATGTTTGTTGCACCAAGGAAGTGGATGAGGAAGTGCAGCTGGCTTTAAGGGAGGTCATTAGAGAGAGACATTACTGTTTTCCTGATCACTCCATGATGTTCCTTTGGGACTATTGCGTCTGTAACGTGAGGATCCATCTAGGAGCTTTCATTTGCATTTTGACAATGAGGTGTCAATGCTTCTGATGTCATTGAACATACCATAGTACCTTATAGGAAGAAGATCATGGACGTTACACAAATAGATTTGGGGACCAGTGTGTTTGTGGATGCATCATGGTCCGTGCTCAGTCTTGAGCCAGGATAGCTAGCTGGGTCATACTGACTGCTGTCTGCAGGGAAGCAGCATGCTGTTGGCACAGAGCAGGGAGATGGTAAAGTGAATCATGGCACTTTGTGTATCTAGGCAGCGATGCAAAGTTCAGGCTACTGCCATGAGCATTCAGCAGCAAAAGCTGCACTCCACGGGTGCAGATTGCATGTGCATTTCAACAAGAATGTGTTGCTCTTTTCTACATGTATTGGCCTTTTGGAAGAGATCTGAGCAATAGACAATAGCTTTGATTATGATTATGGTGCTTCACATCTCTGTTGCGTGACTGAAATTGTTTCAGTAAATGTGCATAATACAAAAGTGATGTTAAGAGGGAGTATTTATGAAGTTATAACTTGAACACATTAGATGTGTCAGGCTTTAAATCTGCAACAGCAATTCTCAAGATATGAAGTGATCAAATTTTTAATATTTTAGTGTGCTTTAATATTTTAGTGCCTTTAATAATAGAAATATGTTTTATTCTCTGAATGATAGAAATCTAACCCTAATCCATCTTTTTCCTTGCACTTATTTTACTCCTGGCTCTGGAACTTCCAGCTGTGAGGGCTAATGAAATACTTCTTATTTAAACCAGTCTGACAGGAGCAGCTTAACCTGGTTTAGGTGGATATATTCTGTTTACATGGTTTTTGTATTTCCCTTTGGAACATTTTATGGCAATCTATGTAGCCTCACATTTACATGTTAATAGAAAAATGAATTGCAAATTAAATTATTACAGGAAGTATTTATGAGTGGAGGTTAACTGTGCAGAGCAACCTTTGAAATGCTGCAGCTTTTTGAAGGTACTTTAGTTTGAAATCATTTGTGTCAAGATGTTACAGCATTTTCAGAGGTGCCTAACTTGTCCTTGAATCATTCTGACATGATCTGTGCGCTGTTTTCAGGCTTGTGATTTCTTTATATCCTGATTTTAAAAGACTGCTTGTCGTTAAATAGGCTGTATTCTAGCTACTGTATGTTGTAGCATACCAAAAAGCCAATTGCCCACTCCTGTGATATCTCCTGTCAACAGGTTTGGCTTTTCTGTTTTAAACAAGCATGGTAATTTAACAAAAATAATAGAAAGCAAGAATTTCTGATCTTCAGAAAAACGTAAGCTGTATAAAATCTACCTCTAGTCTTTAAATGGAATTTAGGAAGATAAACTCTTGCAGCATTTCCCCTCTTGTGCTGACAAACAGCGCTGGGAGAAAGTTCAGTGTATCCAAACAAAAGTTCATTGGCATCATACACAAAAATTGTTACTTGCATGATACATAGGGATTCTGGGATCAGGATGTTGTTTCTCTTAGCAAAAAAGCCCCAACTCTGGAAGTTAATTTTTTTGTTACTACAGCTGGCTGTAATTTGCAAGAAGCCAGCATTATTGAAAGACATTTTCATCTGTACCTAGACAGGCAGTTAAGAAACAAGTTGTACTTCATTCTTCTGTTTCATGATTCAATAACATCCATTAATTAAGATGAAATGTGCATTTCTGACTAGAATTCTTGCTGCCCCTGTTCTCTGCAGTTTGACACAAAGCTCTTTGTCTTACTTTTGCTTTTTCTGAAGTGAGATGGATAGCTATCAATAAATCAGACCATTCCTCTTGCTCCTTGGGAATTACTTGCAAGAGAGCTACCTTTACAGAGAGTGTGGGAGAGAAATCATGCTGTATGATAAAGGGTCTATGGCAATTCCTCCCTAACTCAGCTTTACTTTCTGTGAGATTGTTTTCATGGCATCTTGTGTTCATTTTGGTTTGCTCTGTTTTCTGCAAGTAGCTTGCTGAACTTTGCTGTCTAGTGCAAGAAGGCCCAGTCTAAAAGGGGGACTGAACTGGGGGATTACTCACTATGCATGTAGGAGTCCTCAGTGGATAAATGCATGCCATGGCCTTCTTAATGAAGTTTGAAACCTCAGTGTTGATTCATTCTATAAGGGATTAAACATTTTTTTTACTGTATATGGTTTTTGCTCTGCATTCAATCCCAGCACACGAGGCTATGCAGAAGTGACTGATCACTGCACTGTGTAGCTGTAATGTAGGCATAACGATGAGCTTGACTGACAGCACATCTTGTGAAGTAGCTCTTCTCTGTTGGATTGCTGACAGAGGCTCGGCGAGGAGCATATGGTGTTCTTAAAATATGTTTAAGTAACGTCCCTGGGAGAGCTTTACCTACCAGCAGGAGTTTGGCTTGGACATCCTATTTCTCAGAATTCTGCTGACCTTTTTCCTCACACATTTCTTTCCACAGTTTCACATGTTTTAGAAATTCACAAGTTGAAAAGTCGATCTGTTGATTATGGGGAACACATTAGTGAATAACCTGTCTTGAAAAGGATGCATTTTCAATGTGGAAATTATCCAATCTGCACCTAATGACTTCATCCCTTTGTGTAACCCAGGTTCATTACCTGGGTTAGAGATTGATTATTCATCTCTGCCTCATCCTGGTTGTTAGGAAACTATTGATATGCATACTTTCAATTATGAGAGCATTGAATTTTTTAATGCTTGATCTTCATTTGTATTCCTCATGCAACTCACAGAAGAAGATACTGTGCTCACTTCACAATTTGTTATGCACAGTTCTTTCCTCCAACAGATCTTCAGAAAAGCCTTTCATACATTTTTCTGCACAGCCTGTCACCATGCTGCTCTCTCTGGGCTGGAGTCTTTGTGTGCTGGCTCCATTGACATAAACGCAAAACTGTTCTCTCTGTACCTGTGCTCTGGCCTGAGATCTGTCAGTTTAACATAAATATGTATTATGTGCCTCATGAAGGTATTTTCACACATTTAAGACCTGATCTACAATCTGCTGAATTCAACTGAATGTGTGATATGGAACCAATTATTTATTAATCACTTGGTATTTATTAGATGCCCAGCTCAAAATGTGCATCCGTTAAAAAGAACATCACTATTCTGGGGATGAAAATGTGTAAGCAGGTTTGTAAATCTTGTCAGCTGCCAGGTTACAAAAAAGCGGCTCTGTTGAAAGTTTGCTTGGCCCATGCACTGCTCCCAGAAATGAAAGGGGGAGAACCGTAGTTCCTGAATTTTGCTTTCCCTGAGTTTTCCTAAGTAACACTGTGAGGAGGCAGCTCCAGTCCAGGCACCACATGCAAGGGGAGACCCCACAGCGGTCTGTCAGTGCTGTAGTATGTCTTTGCTATGGTATTTGTAACACAGTGTGAGAAGCAGCAGCAGTGTGGAGGGAGAATTGGGAGGGAGCAGCAGGTAAGGGGGCCCATGCCCCAGTGTGGGCTGAAGCCACCTTTAGCCATGTCTGCATTCATCGACGTGGGAGCTTTCCTGCTGCACAGCATGACTATGGGCTCTGCTGCAGGGAGGTGGTTTGGGCTCGGTATTGGACCACAGTGGTGCCTTCTGGATTTAAAATCTCTAAATAACCAAAGTGATTGTTGTTACAGTATTTCGTTTTAAAGCACGCCTGAAACAGAGGAGAAAAGACATTCCCTGACTCTCACTGAGTGAAAATGAGGCTCTACACTAGAAAGGAATCTCGTTTCCAGAGGAAAAAAAGAATTGTCACTGCAAAATGAAAAATTCCCTCCCACACTGTGTTTTTTCCTCATTTACGAATATTATCAAATAACAATGATACAGGCAGTGACAATCTAATACTTCAAAAATTGTCTACTTAAATGTGATCCTGAAACCAGAGTGCTTTTAGAGGAGAGATAGGATATGAGAGGCAGAATCCAGTAGCTATTCTACTAGAATGTCTTTTACTTTAAAAAATCCAGGATAAATCTCAGCCACTTTTTGAGACTGAAATGACAGTGTGGAAAGTAAATGCGCTAGGACAGCAGAACGCTTTTAGTCACAGATACGTTTAATGTTAACCAGTGATAAGCCTTCCCAACTGTTCAGGAGAGATGGTGCCATCCAGAAGTGAAGGCAGACAGGTTGGCATTGTGGTTTCTCACTGACCTTCCTGTACTGGGAGGAGTCATCGCAGTAAAGGAGAAAGGCAGGTTAGCATAGCAGTCCAGCCATGTGGTGTGTGGTCCTGGAGCAGGGCAGTGGGGTGCCCCACACTGTCAGAGCCTGCAGGCATTCCTGGAGGCTCTGGGGAAATCTTGCTTCAGGCAGGGGCTGGTCGGAGCTCTTGCTCTTGCAGGGGTTGCCAGGTCTCACCCAGTGACACCCCCACCCCTTCCCACTGAGGCAGGGCTGGGAAGAGAATACATGGCTCTGATTCCCACAGCACCTGAGGTTCGGCTGTTGTCATCAGGGCACTCACAGCTGCCCCTCCAGGAGTCCTCCATCCATGGGCAGCAGCATAGTGACCTACAGGTTAGTTACAGGGAGAAATTCGAGGCTGAGGACAGTTAAAACCAGTCCTGACTGGTTTGTATTGTAAGAGAGCTTTCAATGAAAAAAAGGCATGAAGCTACAGCTTCTCTTCCTGTTTTATCTGAACTTCCATTCATTTGAATTCCTTTTCCAGGAATGGCAAGGAATGTACTATGCGAAAAAGAAAAACGGAGATAGCATACAACAAAATGTGAAGATACTACCTGTCATTGGACAGGGAGGGTAAGTATGAAAGCTAAAGCCATGATCTAGGCTCAGTTTAAGAGTTCAGTTGCTTTCAGCAGACAATGGGGTTACTGTTACTATGTATAAAGGAAACTTATGCAAAGAAGGCTGCCTCAGACCTCTGCATTTAATTTCTTGAGGCAAAATCAACTTCACATGCTGTGTGCAGGGAAAGCAAAATTCTAATTCTCCCCAAAAAGGAGCCAAAGATTCAGGTGTGCTCACTTGTGACTCTGACTCATCTAATACTCCATGAAGTACAAGTGCACCCTCTTCTTTCTATGCCCTTTCTATGTCCACCAGGACCTACATCCTGTTGCACTGTGCACCTTTCATGCTCATCTACTCATGGCTGTTGCCAAGTGTCTTTATGTGGAGAGGTTAATATGTGCTTTGATCCTGGTCAAAATTCAAGCATGTCTTGAAGTTTTGTATTTTTGTCCAACTTGGAGCACACAGATATAGATTAGTTATTTGTACATATATGATGACTCCTTCTGCACTATATTGGAAAACAAAGTGGATCAGACTGCATGTAGTAGTAGTTTCAAAGCCCTCTAAAGCAACTTGAACGTTAATTAAAGTCACAGCACATTATCTTCTGGAGACAATCATTTAGAAAGGTGTGTCTTCATGAAGGAAAGGCCAAATGCAGCTTCTTCATCCAGTTACTTCCTAAGAAAAAATGTGGTTTGGGTTGATTTCATCCCTGAAAGTAATTCACGTTCTCTACTCCCCATAAATAGAGTGAAAACATATTTTCAGGTTAAGATGCCAAACTTCTAAGACCAATATATATTGAATACATTGCTTCTTATGGAACAATCTAAACCCATTTAAATCTGGTTTAGAAAGTGTCCCAGTAATCCAGGGTGTGTGGTTTTCAGTTTGATTGCTCTATCCCTAAATCCTATGTAAGGTTTTGGTTGCTGCACTGCACTATTGCATGTTTTACATTTATATCATACTTAAAATATCCTACTGTAGCCTAGAAGAAGCTGGGGCAGTGGGAGGAGAAGGAGGAGGAGATAATCTTTGCAAAAGATGCTTCCATTTTGTATTCCCTGTCACGTGCAGAACTGCAGGGTTTTTCTGTTCCCAGTTGAGCGTTATTGCCAGGACAGGATTTGTCCTATGTTAATTTGTTGCTTTTATCCATTTGGTGTATCAGAGTGAATTAGAGCTGAGGTTTGGATGGGAATTAACACATTGTTTTTTGCCTGCAGAAAGATTAGACACTATGTGTCAATTAGTAGACTGTGCAATGACAACAATAAGGTAAGTGAAAATAGTACTATGCTTGCTTTAGCTTGAGCCCTAAATACTACAAGATAATGGGAAAGTTCTGACTAACTGGATTTCTCATACTGAATTGTAGGCGGAGAAGACATGTGAATGTATTCAGGCTGAATCTCAGACAGGTATGACACATCTCTCCTGTCCTAATAACCGGAGAACGTACCTGAGGGAAAAATAAAGCCCATTGTTAGTGATCTGATGGAAAACCACATTTGCACAGAACAGTGTGAACAGGGCTGTTTAGCTGTTAGCAGGAAAATAAATACAAGCCCTCTCTACGTGCCTCATTTGTTTTAGAAGTGATATAAAGAAACCCACCCTTGAAAACACAGTAATACCAAGTTGGTATTGTGGTATTTCTGGATCCACATTTGTGTCCACATGAGAAATGTCACATTTCACTTGTAGGTAGTGGATCCCTGTGACAAAATTAGAAATAAAAAGGATGCTGTCAAGTTACTGTTTTGCTGTGGCTGGTTTATAGCTAGTAGCATGTATGTTTGCATTGCTTTTAACTGTGCTGTGGGGTATTTGCACATGGGTGGAAATGAGGATGACCAACACTGGCCATTCATCCTTATCCCACATATCAGCACTTTAATTAAGGAATCCTTGGCATCCATGCTGCAGATACCTGTTAATTGTAGCCTCGGTAGCACAGATTGTATCTGCTGGAGTCCATAAGGGACCTAGGATACACTGCTTGTTTTGCTAGCATGTGGTCTGCTTTGGTTCACCAGTCCTTTGTGGCAGTTGTTACCTGAGTGAACTCAGGTGTGTTGCACAAGTTGTATTCACAACTACAATTGTGTCACAGCATCAAAAGAGGAACTTTTCCTTCCACATTGTTAGGTCCCTTCTGCAAAAACACTTAGGCATGTTCTGTCAGAGCATGACTGGGTTCATGACAGTGTAATTGGACAAGAGTTTAAAAAGGGGCTTTCACTGGCTCTTATCTGCTGAAGCATTGTGGTAACTGTCGCTCAGCTGCTATCAGGCTTTCTCTTGAGCTTCAGTTCCTTTAACAGACATCTTAGGCACAACTTAATGTCACTCATTGTACAGTATCATTTCTCCACAGATGTTCAGACTTGCAGACAAAAGGACATGAGGAAAGGATCACTAGATGTCAGATCCACAACATCACGAGGGAGTGATGGTATGTTAAACAAGTAGATTTTATCAATTTCCCAATATATATTCAGATTTTTATCTGCATACATACACATACAAATATAGGTATGTATGTGTATATATATGCATGCACAAATAGGAATAAAATAGCAAGTCATCAATTCATGAACAACTTCACATTTGTCAAATAGCCCCATTTTCTTCTCTTGAGCTATGCTGAGTCTTTTTTTTAAACCAGTGGAGAATGGAAGGCTACTGTCTACCATCCTGCGTAGAAGACTTCATGAGATTCAGCACAGCTACTTTCAAATACAAGTGTCAAAATCTAAGCCTAAAAAATTACATTTCTTATCTCTGATCTTGATAAAAATATTAAGATAATTTTGTTTTCTTTTCCCTATGTTGTATTTTGCTCCATTAGATTGTCCCAAACTTGATAGATGTGTCACATATTAGAAACCCCTGCTGATACTTACATGATTTTGTTAAAGCATAATTCATTACAATCTTGGTGGCATATACTATTGAAGTATGGAAGTAGGTCTGTGGCAGTGAGAATACAATCATGCTCCAGTATAGCAAAGATAGCATTGATTCTTCTTGAGAGCTGCTTAACACAAAGAGTAACAGAGACATGTCTGCATTTTATAGGTAGCGCAATGTAATTATCCAGAAAAATCTCATTTTGGCATTTTCTCTACAGAACCAAAATTGCTAACTGTTAGGAAACGGTCGTTTTCCACTTTCCAGTGAATAATAGGCTATGACCTCTGCCATTTTAATTTGGCTTAGCTAGCTTCACTTCAAAGGAGCTTCACTTATTTACCTCAGCTTGGAAGCTGACTCATTATGACTTGTGTTTCATCAGGGAGCAGAATTTACCTACCTTTGCCTGCCAGTTTATACACACACACCTGTTGTCTTTTACTGAGTTTTTAAATTAATATTTTATTTAGTTAAAAAAACAAAACCAAAAAAGCTGTACTTTTGCCAAGCTTTTACAGTTACTTATATCTGATCAGGGGTATCAGTGGTTCAGCATGCATCTTGTGTGTTCCCAGCACAACAAAAAAGTATATGCATTCTGCAGTAGATTGCCTCTGAAGGGCACAGCAGGGTAAGCAGTTCAGAAAATGAATGCAGATTTCTTGGCTGAATCCTCCTGTCATGCCTTGTCGCTGAAAGCAGGGTACAAATTCTGCTTTGTTTTCCACACAGGCAGCTCACAAAGGCGGCGCTCTTCTATGGCCAGGGTACATTCCATGACTATTGAAGCACCCATCACCAAGGTAATGTGCACTGGCACTAGCTGTTGTCAGTTAAGCTGTACTGGAGTATTAGGCACAAGGTTCCCATCCAGACTGAGGAACAAGGCAGCGCTGGCCTCTGATGCAACTTCTTCCCCTGTTCCACCTGCCCACTGGTAGAGTGCCAAAAAGCCAAATGCTCTGAATGAAGTTTTCCCAGGCTGGGTTAGCAGAGTTTCCTCCATGTGGTCAGCCACTGCATGATCCTTTTTTAAGGACTTTTGCCTATGTGAAGGAGGGGCAAAAGTTCCTTCTTCTTACTCAGGCATTGTAAAGTGCCTTCTGATACCATTCAAGGATTTGGAAAAATCAGCTCACTAATAAATTGAGAGAGGCCGATAGGAGAAGATTTTATTAAATCTATTCAGACACCTTGAGGCTGTGCCTTGAATGGGAAAGTTATTAATAAGACTGTTTTTAAGGTCGCAGTCTTGTTCCCAGAGTCAGCAGCAAACATCAGTGCTTTATTAACATCCCTTTCATTTTGATTCTCCCACATGTGGATTGTAGATCTTGTTTATTTGCTATGAGTTTTCCATAGTAATTGATGAGAGTCTATGTTTTTTCTTAAATCACTTATAAATTCAAAACATGTCTAATGCTAAACTAGGTAATAAACATCATCAATGCTGCACAAGAAAGCAGTCCCATGCCAGTTGCAGAAGCATTAGACCGGGCTTTGGAGATTTTAAGAACCACTGAATTGTACTCTCCACAACTGGGGACAAAAGATGAGGATCCACATACAAGTGACCTCGTTGGAGGGTTAATGACAGTAAGTACATACTGCCACAAATGGCTATTGATTAATGTTTCACTGCCTGATTTTCCCAGTTACTCAGTCTTTATTATCTGGCATGTGCTTTGCCTCTACAATGCAAATTTTCAGGAAAAACTGCACACCTCTTTTTTTGGATTTCTCCCCACACACAGAATTGTAGCTCTGAAAATGAGAAAAAAATTGACAAGTCCCTTTGAAGCATTAGTTTTGCTAGCAGTGGAAGGGAAAGCCGGTTCTTTCTCCAATGTGATTCCTTTTAGAAAGGTATAGATGGGAAAGGAAGAAAGAAAGACAGCTAGACACTTTATTTATTAGGGTTAGAATGGCAGGTTTTAGGAGGTTTTCAGTGTATAGGAAGAATGTGTTTTCAAAAGAATACAAAATACATATTTTTGTGGCTATTTCTTGGATTATATTTGTACCCATACAGACTCAATGAAAGATCAAAGTGCTCTGAGCTAGTAACATGAATGTTCATGTATTAAAACACAATCATGCTCCACAGAACTCATTATTTAAATAAATAAGGCAAGCAAAAGACTGAAGAAGGCATGTATTATGTTGTTACGTTATGAAAAGAAGAATGGGGGGGCATTGGAGGAAGAAGTGGTGTACCCAAAGTTGAACAAAGGCCATATAGCAAAGCAAGGCTTGAACCCAAACCTTCAGAGCCTGGAGTCTGGCTCTCCTAATAACTGGATGAACTTGAGTGAATGTTACCTGTGCCTTAAGGATATGCGTTCCCTATAGTCTGTTGGTTGTGTATAAAAGGCTGCCTCAGGAAAAAAACCTGACAGTGTTAGATGCAAAAAGGCTCATGAGATGAGCTTTTCAGAGATTTCTCCAGGCTGTTATCATTTCATGCTGCAATTATCAAGGTGTCTTTGCAATACCTATCTGAATCTTGAAACAGTTTACATATATTTTTGCCTTTAAAATACCACAGCAAATGTCTGATCAGGAGAAACATACAAGAGACTTCAAGAATTCCAGAAGACCTGAATGGTTCATATAGGGTTGAATTTGCTTAATAGTCAAGACATTTATTCTTTAATGGATTGTTGGTTCTTACATACATTTGTATTCTGGCTGTATTCAGTCCATGGTCCCAGAACATGTAGGTGACAATATTGCAGAATACAAAATCCTTACTAAAAACAAAACAAATACTATTTTATGGAGCAATAGAAAAGCTGAGAAAATCCATTTCAGAGTATGAGGCTATATGGTATAGTGTGAATTTTTAAATGATCTGGGAGAAACATTTTTCCAGCAAAGGGTCTGTTGAGAACAGAATTATATTATTCCATTTAATGTTCAGAAGTTATGTCTGAGTAGGAGAACAAGTATCAGGTTATTGGATTTGAACTCTGAAGCAGAATTCATGATGGGAAGGACATTTGGAGTTCAAAGATGGATTTGCCAGATACAAAATATCCTGCTATTTCAAGTCTCAAAAAAACTAATATTTTATTCTAAATGATAGGCAACATCCTAAATGGCGTCCTAAATATTTGTATCATAGCAGTGCTATTGAAGAGTCACTGTGCCAGTTACAGGAGTAGTACTCCTTTTTAAATCACAAAACTCCAGACTCATTTACTTACAAATGTGAAAATAAGAATGAGATACAACAATTCTTTTCAGTGCAGATATTCCATGTTCATATACAGCATCCACATTTATTTCTGCTTTGCTTTGTGTGCATACACATTTTTAGTAAGGTGCATTCAGAAGGATATTTTTTTATGTCATGGGCATTAATATGCAGTAACTAACAGCTCTGCACCTCAGAAGAGCAAACACGATTTGGACCACAGCATTTAGAAGTATGAGGTGAAAAGGAAATATTAAATGTATCGTTCTGTTAGTTTTAATGTTTTGTCTCAGTTTGCATATCTAGGGATCATGCCAGAATTGAGCCGAGGAGGCACCGAGTTGGAGAACAAGCAAGCATACATTCTTCTTTGATAGCAGGAAAGCCTCAGAGTAGTTTGTTGTTCTGCAATCCCAGAAGCAAATAATGAGATTCTTATGCTGTTGAGGTGACCTGATCTGACAATACCAGGGGCAGAAGAGTAGAAGCATGTCTCCACCCATTCCCTCCCACCATCCACCTTTGCTTGTTGATGGAAAGTATGTGGACATACCATGGTTTGTGGTACACATCCAGAACCTGTGTGTGTTGTCCAGACAACATGTGAGGCTGTAATTCCAGACTCCCATCTGCACCTGAGATTTCTAACTGTCTGAGTTCATACTATAACCTGCAGTTTCATGTTGTATCTTGCAGTTTCTCATCCATTATGAGCTATATGTAGAACAGGCAAATCTTAACAGTACACACAAATAAGGGAGAGGCAGCTTTGATGACTGTGACAGGTTACAGTCAGATTTCTAAAGTCATTGTGCTACTTATTTGGTATCATCATCTTATAGACCTTTTGTACAATAGCCTCCATTTAACTCTCAGCTTTTATTTAACAGGATGGTTTACGAAGATTATCAGGGAACGAATATATATTGTCAGCAAAACGTAAGTTTTAATTGGGTTGTTACTGAGATATTAAAACATGTTGAGAAATATAAGAAATAGGAGAAATGTGATCAGATGTTCTTTTTTATAAGCATTGTTTTGTTTCATTTTTATTTAAAAGCATTGTTCTGTAGCATTACTGAGCTTTATAGAAACAAGAGTTGCCAGACAGTATTACAGAAAACATCTACATTGAGTAAAAAGGTTATTAATGGTGATATGCAAATATACTCCTCAACAGAAACTCATCAGGTTGCTGGCAGTTTGAGCTCTCCAATCTCCCTCAATGACATACCCCCACGGATAACAGAGGCAATGGAAAATGAAGAACAGTGGGATTTTGATATCTTTGAACTTGAGGCTGCCACTCATAAAAGGTCAGTAAACTCAAGAGCTCATAAATTGAAGTTGCTGAAAGCTGACTTAAATGTCATCCTGTAATCAGCTCTTTAATTTCTCTACTTGTGATTTTAAAGTGGAATTACTTTTAACTTCAAAGTCAAATGTTTGAAATTTTCTCATTGTCATTTCTTGTTGTATATGAACCTATTAAATATCTTCTGTTTCATCATACACTATTTCCTGCAGATTCCCAGTGGATGTAAGTGAAGATTATGCATCTCTGATATGGTATAATAACAAAGCAACAAAATTTAAGAAGTCTTCCTTTTCTGTTCTCAGAAATAGAAAAGTTCTACAAATCAAATTGTGGTCTTGTGGAGATTCAAATTCAAATTCTGGCCAACTGCACACAGAGTCAACATACTGGTCTTAATTTGATCAGTTGATACAAATCATGTTTTATTTCCTTTCCATGTAATTGAGTAATTTTTATTCCTAATCAGTTCAAATACAGCAGAATTCCAGTTGCCTTTCTCTGGGATTAGAGGAAGGTCTTTATTCTAAAATCTTGGCAGGCTATATATTATCTATAAGATTAACTGAAGAATATTTACTCATAAAAAGTGAGGCACACCAATTTCCATCATAAAAGTTTTTAAAAGCAGATCAGCAGTTTTGCTAGACTGCACTTCATTAGTAATAAATGTTCCCACTAAGTCTGTAAATTCATCTTTCTGTTTAAATCCTTGGTTTATTTTCTGATACCGATCAAAAGTTCTTCTTTGGGTCTAGTTTCATTTACCATGCTTTGTCTTAGCTTACAGTGTCTATGAGACACTAGTTTGGAGGCTAGATCCTGCAATGAATTGACTATCTTAAACCCTCTTCAAAATCCCAGATCTGTAAGAGCTTTGAAAGGTATTAAAAACCAATGTCTAACAAAGCTATCAAGCAGTTAGTTAACATACATGCACTTCATTTTCAGACCATGTTTTTTGTTATTCTTCTTGAAAGTGATTGTATTGTAGGTGAAGAAATTTGCATCCAGTTACTTTAGGGTTTGGTTTTTGTTTTCTTTGTTTTTTTCTTTTGCTATTTCTGTTCTATTTCTAATGAAGTGCTACAGATACAGTCATTAAAAAAAAAAGGTCAAAATGTAATCAGTTTGTGTGATTTTAAACACCTAATATGCACACTGCGGTAACTTAAGAATTAGTTCTCCCAGCCAACATGCATGAGATCACCAGATAGGCTTCTCTGTTCTTACTGATTTGGAGAGACGACAGAAGAACAAAAGAGTTTCTTTGTTGCCTGTCCTCATATTAAAGGTATTATAATGATGATTGCTTCTTGCTGAGTTTAAATAAAGGCGATTCATTTATTAAGAGAATTAAAGTGATCTCCAATGAATCACAAGTATGACTATGTTGTTAGTATTGTCTTAAAGTCAAGATAATTCATTAAATCTAAGCATTAGTGCATTACAGTTCACTGACATAGAAACCCAGAGAGACCTTTGTCTCACAGTGTTATGTGGGAGGGGATTAAGAAGGATTTAACTTTAGTATATTGTGATTCCAGTATATGCCACAGTATTGAGTGCTTTTGCCGAAAGTCGTACACCCAACTCTAAATGACCTCAGCAGCTCTAAGCGACCACACCTCACCTGTCAGGTGCAGCAAAAAATCAGATTGCTTGATGCATCTGGAATCAAGCAGGAACGTGACATGACAAAATAAGGATTTAAGATCTATTTTTGAAAATACACATTTGAAAATAATTACCACTATAGCTGTTCTTCTTCAGCAAAAAATGTAGTGGGCAAGAAAACAGTGACGTTAACTGGGTTTGAAATGAAGTCTAGTGTACTGAAACTTGATTTTCCTTAAATCTATTTGCTCTGTTAAACATTGCACTTTCACAGCTTTGAGATTAGAAATATTCTATACTGCTGTTCTGATCTTCATTCACCTGCCAGTCATCTGGGTTTAAATTGTGCAGTTTGGCCTGGGAGAAGCAAGAGTACTGGAATACAGTGATATTGGCTATTTTTGGAGATAGATGTCAGACTTGTCTAGCCTGAAGGTTCATCTGGCCCTCACACTCTTCTAGAAATGGCATACTCTGGCCTGGCATTTGCTTCCAGAACACTGCCATCTTTCAGCCTCTGTTGCATGCAAAGCCAGTGAGCAATGGAAGCCAGCAAAGGTGGGGGTAAAAGAAATGGAATAGATCTGCAGCAGAGAAAGAATAATGATTGTGACATTAGATTGTATAGATAGACTTAATCTAACTGTTAAGCCAGTTTAGGAATCTGCGGCAGCAGCAAGGTAATCACCTCCCTCCTCTCATGCACAGAGTTTAGTACTTGCTAATTTATCTCATTTTGACTTCAGTCTACATGTACCCAGCATAGACTCCCCAAACCCCAGAATAGTGCTTCATGTAGTACAGCAGCAAAATGGAAACTTTTTATATTCCTGGAAGTGTCAGGAACTGGCATGGTTCTGAGTGTGCATATGATGGGTAGGCAGAACATTTCTACAGGTTTAGACTGTAATTCTGTAACAAGTCCTTATACCCAATCTGACATGCCATCGATTAAGAATTCATACTATTTATGCTATGTAATATTCTCTTAGCTCATTTATTTTAAAACTCCATGGGTTTTTCTCCACAGGCCTTTGGTTTATCTGGGTCTCAAAATATTTGCTCGCTTTGGAATCTGTGAATTCCTAAACTGTTCAGAATCAACTCTGAGGTCGTGGTTACAAGTTATTGAAGCTAACTACCATTCCTCCAACTCCTACCATAATTCTACTCATTCAGCAGATGTATTACATGCCACTGCTTATTTCTTGTCTAAAGAAAAAGTAAAGGTGAGTCCATATTTGTAACAAATAGTGTAGGTGGGAAGTAAGGTGCGATCAAAGGAAGATCTCTCAAAAAAAGATGCCAAGAGCCAAGTGTCTACTTAATACCAACCAGTTTGATAACTCTGAGGTCAAAGAATGGGCTATTTTACATGAATTGTAGGATCTCTCTTATAGTACATATGAAAGGGTAGATACTATTACAGGAATTCAGCTGTTCTTGATGGGACAGTAAGAAAACCAGCTTTTAAAACAAAACTTCTTCATACAGTTAAATTTTCTCAGACAGGTGACTAATGACACAATTATTTTTATGACTGTACATGCCAAATACAGATTTAATGTAATAAATCACCATTTTTTAAGCCTTGTGATAGTCATTTTGCAGAAGACTCCCAGGACAATATAGGCCATAAAATAGTGCCTCTAGAGCTATATCACCCACTGGAAGATGCCCTGAGGCTTAAAGAGACTGCAGTGGAGGAGAGTATTGAAAAAGATTAGTAGCTGAAGTCTCTCATACCATAACACCCGCTGGCATATTACTGTCACTGAGAACCCGAATAAATCAGAGCAACCTTTGCTCTCACATGGCCAGAGGGCAGACTGGAGAAGGGGAATTACAACCAGTGCTTGCATGTGTATGCAGTGGAGTGGTATTCTGTATTTCTGATTTTTTGGATAGAAATTCTTACTCTGAATTGGCCTGCATAAGGATTGCGCTAGTGATGGGCACCTGGCTGAGACATTTGTGGCTATAAAAAAGCTTCTGACAGCTCATTAAATCTGTAGTAAGTCCCTTAACCTGGAGCTGCAGCCATTAATATGCTCTCCAGAGCCTGACTTAAAAATACTATATGCCAAGTGATGTTTTCAGCTAAACCAAAGGTTTAGCTGGTCTTCCCAAGAATATCTATGAAAAACAGACAAGATCTGGACTCATTTCAATGCCACAGAAGCATGACTGCCGCCTCCTTTTCCAGAATGTTATTTCCATTCCTCTGTAGATAGAGGAAGAGAAAAAAATATTGCAGCAGAAGAGAATCAAAGCTCAAAATTCTCCCTTTATCTTTTCAGAGTTAGAGCCCAGCTGCTTTTGTGTTGTCCAGAGTGCAACTTAACCTAAACACAGAAGGCCAGATTCTGCCACTCAAACACTGAGATTTTTTTTCAGTGACTGATCTCAGTTCTTGCCTAAGAAAATCTTTTGGCTCCCAAATTGAAGCAGTATTCTCAGAACCGTTTCCACTTCTGTGCCACAGGAGTTAAGATGACAAAGTTAGAATCTGTGACCTGAAGTTGGGGATGAAGGTGCTGTAAATTCTCCATGAAGTTTGCTATGTCAAACTCAGGGAGTAAGTGTCAGATACACTGCTGTGGTCCTATAGGTCAAGTATTCTCCAGTTTCTGTTCATTTTCCACCTGCACAGGTCTTTCTCAGCCAGACTGAGCACTGGTTAGTGTGTACATCTGAGGAGAGCCTGATCTAAAAATCTCTCTTTCCTAACTTCATATCGCAAAAATAAAATCCCATGAGCAGTGGCTTAAAGAAAGAAGGAAGAAGCTAACACAAGGCAGATGATATTTCAGCCAATGCTAACTATGAACCTGGAGTAGAAATAATTCTTTGTCTTATTCTCTAGAAGACACTCTTGACAGTCCTTAATGAATAATATCCTAGCTGCATCAAGTCAAGCCACTGCATGAATTTCAAGAGGTGTAAAGTAGGGAAGAGATTGTTTTTTCACCTACCAAGTCTAACCATTCTGAATGGAACTGTCAAAGTCGGTAGAAAAATTTGGACCTTAAATTCAAGCTAATTGGAATGGAAATTATCTGCCCTGCTCCCAGATTCAACTGGGAACATGTCTGCTTTTGTGTCTCTTACTTTATGAGATTGTTTTGCCAGAATTCTTTCGTATCTGTGATTCTTCACAAAAAGCCAGCATAAACACAGCATAAAGGCTAGTTTCCACATGTATACAATATTTTTCTGAGATGCTTGTTTCTTTATCTCCTTTATGCTATTAATACAATATTAAAACTGAAGTACGAAACCTTGAAAGTCAAATGGTTTTGTATTTCATTGTAAAGTAGAAATAATTAGACATAAAGCAATGGCCAATGTAAATAGACATAAAGCATGGAGCGCAGCATGCTAGCAGAATCAAAACTTGATACAGAAAGTATAGAACAGAGTCATGTAATTTTTCCATGGATGTAAACCATCAAGTATTCTTCAGAGAATTCATATTAGCTGTAGCCCCAGGACACTGTTACAGAACAGGATATATGGGAAACATTCCTTACAGATTGTAAACCTAGCTAGCATGTAAATGGAATGTGATTAGGACACATTAAGTTTCCAAACGAAATGAAGGGTTCTCGTGGAAATAAAGTAATTTTTAGCAGTATTGGTCATGTAACTCCAAGTTAAATTGGTTTCTGTGTTAGAAAAAAACCTACCCTAATTTATTACTTTGTATTTGCTTAATTTGACGTGCTTTGTCAAAGGTGGGGCTAAGGCAAAATTCAAGAGGCACAAAATGGCCAAAAAAGTTATGCAGTGTTCAGTGAAGCTTATAATGAATTTTCCATGCTCTGTCTAGAACATCTGACCCTTACTGCAGAGTCCTGGCTTTTATTCCTCAGCAGCTTGGCTTAATCTTATGGACAGAGTAGGGTTTCCCATAAGTCTGCCAGGAAAACTAAGCATCCTTCTATTTTCAGCAAACTCTGGATCCGATTGATGAGGTTGCCGCACTCATTGCTGCCACAGTCCATGATGTGGATCACCCAGGAAGAACAAATTCTTTCCTGTGCAATGCTGGCAGTGAGCTAGCAATTCTCTACAATGACACGGCAGTGCTGGAGAGCCATCATGCTGCCCTAGCTTTCCAGCTCACCACCAGGGATGGCAAATGTAATATATTTCAGAACATGGAGAGGTAAGCTTAAAACCCAGGGTTGTTGTCTCCCCACTGACATCTCTCACTTTCTTCTGTGTAACATAAGATAATGCAATCAAGCATCCTAGAGGGGGGCAGTGCCTTGTGGATAACTGTCCATAGCCTTTGTGGAAGTTTGCTTCTAAACAAGTAGAATTGCTTCTGCCTGTCCTGCAGAGATTTAGGAGTAATCCCATGGTTTCAGTTCCCCCTGTGGATAAAAAGGCAGACCCTATCTAAGGAACTTTGTGTGAATACTAATGTTAGTAAGTCTAGAAGAATCATTTTGTATCATTGGACATAGAGGACAAGCTATGGCTGGGTGGGTAAATGTTTGCTGTGTAGAACAAGAGTCACAGACCATCAGTTAAAAGTGAATGCCTTGTTTCAATGGGAAGAATAGTGAAGGATCTGTTGTTCTTCTTCCAGCCCTAGAAAGGCATCTAGGGTGATGATGTGGCCATTGCTGTGGCCCTCTCAAGATGCAGCAAAAAATTGCTGCTGAAAACTTGGCTGGAACATGAGCCACTGCCCAAGTGTCTGTGCTAAAAGCCTTGGGAACATGCTGGTGTGGCGTGTCCTGGCAGCCCTCCTGAGTAGCTGGTGCCTCTGCTCAGCTCTGGCACTGTTTCTCCTAGAGATCCAGTCATGCCTTTAGCACGTATGTCTCTGCATACCAAGGGGTACTTCATCCAACACAATCACAGCTGCCCAAGCCCTTATTACTGTTCTTGTCTCCCCCGGCACCTCTCTTCAACAAAAATGGTCTGTAGCGTTTTTGTTAGGCTTGTTTTATAGCAAGCAGCCCTTTGTGAACCAGCCAGCATTCTTAATTGTTTCCTTCTTTAAACAGGAATGAATATCGAACCCTTCGCCAAGTCATTATTGACATGGTCTTAGCAACAGAAATGACAAAGCACTTTGAGCATGTCAACAAGTTTGTCAACAGCATTAATAAACCCTTGGCAGCGCTAGAAGAAAATGGGGTAAGCAACGCTGCAAGTCCTCCTTAAAATGACGAGGCAGGGACTGGGGACCCTTGGCAGTAGCAAATCCCCATGTGGTATTCTGGGAAAGTTCACCAGAAATGTGGAGGAAGAGAGACTAGAAATGTGTCTTTCACCTCTGGGTTCGAATGCCCTTCTGCCTAGCGTGATTGTCACACCACTGAGGGTGAGTGGGGCTCACTTGGATCCTATTAATATTGCAATGTTATGATGTCATACTTGGGACCAGAACCTTGGGCTGTCTGTTTTCCTGTTAAAAATGCCATTTTGATGAACACAGTCACTCCCATAGAGTGCTCGTGGCAAGACTTGTCATTGTTGTTGGGCATTTCTGCAAAGAAGGCAAGATCTGGCTCAGAACAGAAACTGAATTACACCCTCAGTCACAATAGGAACTGCTGGTGGTGCAGCATAAGGGCAGGTGATTGACTGCCATATGGTGCATTCTGTGGAAATAAGGGCCCTCAGCCTCCAGCGCTGCCTGACAGCACTCATGGGTTTCCTGTCTATTTTCTTTTTTAATCTTTAAAATACATGATGGTGGCATTATAGATCGCATAGACGTAATCAATAGCCATCTGGAACCCCACGGACAAAATGAAATTGCCTGATAAGAACTCATTCTGAAAAAAACACACCGATTTCAGTAACAGCTTCAACCAGCAGTTTTGTTGCCAGTAAGAGCAGTGTATAATTTTGTTGGAATGCTTTTTTGCAAGAAGGTTTTCAGAAATGGTTATAAAAGTGTATGGGTGGCAACGTCCTGTAGGAGCTGTCATGGTTTTCTGTGGTTTCTTACCATAGTGTTTAGAAAGCCACATTTATGACTGTTGTATGTAATAGGGGAGGGCAGTCTTTGTTATCTGAAGGTGGGAGAGGAACAGGTCTTGTTCCTTCATCCATAGAAGCAGACTGAAGCTTAACTGGAGAAGAGTACCTTTGTCCACAAGAAGGAAAATGTTTCCCTTCTTTTGGCTGGGAGTTTCTCAGTTCAGGAGGTTCCTTTTAAAAGGCCTGTAATATGTGAGTGGGTAAACCAGATCATCCGCTGTGCTTCTTACTTAGCAGAACAACGCTGGCAGATACAGTCTAGTTGTATATCTGGTTGCAGCGGCACTGTGTGTTTCTTGGCCTGGTTTCTAATCATGGAGGTGACTCAGTTTGTGTTTGCAGACTGAGCTGCCAACCGTGTGTTCCAAATGGGACAGTTCCACTTGTTTCTTTTATTTATTATTTTTATACATATTTGTTCAAAGAGCCATGCTGAGAAGCTGCTTTGTTTGTTTCCTTTCTTCTTTTGTTTCGTAAACTGAAAAAAATCTTTTCCAGCTCCAGCATCCTTTATCCTCCCATTTCCTTTCATGATGTCATCTAAACCTATCACAGGAAGCCAACATCTGACATGCAGAGACACCTCTGCACTCTGAGCAGGATGCTGGGACTAAGCACAGTTAGCACATTTTATTCCCAAGACATCTGCATCTAGCAAGTAGAACTGTGCTCCTGGTTTGAATAGATCACAGAAGCAAACATCCTTTCTTGATTCTTGGTGGTTTACCTACTAGGCTATTCTCTGCTATTCTTGACTACATGATCTCTAATAATTTTATGTGCTTCATTTCCATGCTTGTGTTCCTGAAGCTTCCACCACTTTATTTTGGCTTTCTCTTACATAATTTTGCCATTTATGTGGAGGTGTATGCACCTTAGTTTGTTTACTTCGTATTTTGCCTTCCACATATCTAAAACAGAGGAAAAATGATTGGTTTGGAAGTCTCACTTTGGTAAGAACTATAGAACTGGTGTTTCTGAGCCAGTTTACTACCAAGTAATAATTTTTTCATTATTGTCAGTTTCTTCCTTTAGAAAGAACTTTCTTCCATGCAAGAACTTTCTTCTGAAAAATATGTCCTAGTAAAAGGTCAGAATGTTTCTGCTGCTTTGTATCCACCTCTTCATACAAAATACTGCAGGAACTGGTGGCGCATTGTCATTATCATCATTATTGTTACTGTTAACTTCTTCACTGCTCTGACTGTCGACCAAGACTTTGTTAAGTGCCAGAGAAGTCTAGTATCTTCCCTGCTTCAAAGAGTTTCTGTTCCGTGTAGGTGGTGTTGTAAATTTCTGTATCTACCCATCTCTAAAGAGTCAAGCAACAATGCTGTACTTATAGGTAATTTAAAAAGATATTTTAATCCTGAATCTCTGTCCTTTGGAAATATACTTCATCAGAGCACCACAGAAATAGCTTCTAATCTGGATCATCATATTAGCTGTATATTGGCTCCAAATATAGAGTATGTTGACGTGCTTGTATGTGCAGCCTGGGAACCAAATATAAGCTGTGTGTGGGCTGAAAACTTCCCAGACTTTCAGAGGAAAGATGAGCTTGTTCGGAAGCATGTTTCTAATGTGTGTGCATATATATATATGTATGTATAACTTTAATACTGATAAACTCTCAGAAAGCAAAATTCCCAGTCAGGTCAGAGACTGATGGGCTAACTTGGGTCCCATGGAAGGAAGTGAGGAGCATGCCTGGGAGGCAATGTGGGATCTGACTCTCCTAATAGTAGCAGTGCTGTCACAATGATTGATGCTCACACTGATGAAGTTTGCGTACAGATGATGACCACACAGCTTGGGTCACTCATTTTTTTTAAACCACCTATTCTACTCTTACTGTGCAAGTCCATTAATCCCTGGATTTCAGCAGAGAATTACATTTTTCTGCCTACACAGTGCTCATCACTGTGTATAGTGATGAATGGAACCTCTCCACACTTTTAGGGATGCAGATAAGGCCTAGAAGGATTAGATGACTTGCTCAAAGGTGCCCAAGAGATGTGTCACAAAGACAGTGACAGAATCCAGAAACTGGAGTTCAATGCTAGTTCACAACTGTGGTTAACATTCATAATCCCCCTATAAATTTGGTTGGACATCAAATACGGTATCCAGTAGCAGGACTGATCCATGTAGGATCAGCTAAAAGCATTCCCAGGGCACAAAGCTTTTGAGTAAGTGCATAGAGCCCTTGCTAATGGATTGTTTTTAATTCTTAAATGTTACAGAATAATGGTGATGGAGAGTCAATCAAAACTGTTCTCAGGTCCCCAGAAAACCGTATCCTTATCAAGCGCATGTTGATAAAGTGTGCTGACATTTCCAATCCATGCAGACCCATAGAACAGTGCATAGAGTGGGCCGGACGCATCTCTGAAGAGTACTTTGCACAGGTAAGGTAGCTGAAATGAGCTGCTCAAATACCAAGCTTTAATTCCATTTTGAATTCTCTTTAAAAGATTAAAAGAGAAAGGTGCATATACTGCCAGTGTCCCAGAACATCCAAGGCTGCATTACCTAATGTGAAAAATAACCACGTTTTTATGTTAAATGATGGGATGTTACTCATGCTGGTACTAGAGCAGAATGCCTTCAGACAGATTAAAGTTGGCAACTTC
Source organism: Psittacus erithacus (assembly GCA_009867235.2). NCBI lineage: Eukaryota > Metazoa > Chordata > Aves > Psittaciformes > Psittacidae > Psittacus > Psittacus erithacus. The sequence continues at coordinate 37,130 of WYDI02004726.1, forward strand.
TACAGTGCAATTTCTGAAAAATTTAAACTTTCAAGTTGTTCACTTTGGAGCTGGGCTTTTTGAGTTTTGCCTGTAAATGTATTCCCATCACAAGAAGAAGAGGAAGAGTGCCTCATGTATACCCATGTGCTGGCTATGCCTCAAGAATAGGATCATCAGGTCCTAGTGTCAGCATGGAAAAGAATCATCAGGTCCTTGTGTTAGCATGGGAACAGCACTGACCCTAAGAAATGCTGTAGGATTTTAGATTACTGCTGAAGAAAGGTTTTAGGAAGACGGGGAAAAGGAGAGGGCAGAGTCATTATTGCAGATGGTAGATCAAACAAATACTGAGTTGGGACTTGGTCCATCAAGGTGGGGAAAGGAAGGTAAAGAAGATATTTTGCCATTTCTGAGTTGTACAGATTGTCATTTAATTTCCATCAGACATTGAAAATGGTTGAGCATCTTTTAGCTACAAAGCAGTCATAACTTAATCAGTAATGTGAAGTCACTTAGGCTCAGCTTTGTGTGTAGACGCAGACGTAAATACATGGCTTTGTGTGAAACACTGGAAGGCAGTAGTAGTCTACTGTTTCACTGAAACCTAGACAATTAGGTGCTTAAGATTAAATTGCTGCCTTTTCAGATTTATTCAGTTTCCTCTGTTTATTTATTAGTTGCATGCTCTAGTCAGTGCCAAACAATCTGCTACTAAAAGAAGCCCATTAACAGCATATGTCTTAGACGAATAATCACAAGAGTGTTTTTTGCAGACTGATGAAGAAAGGAGACAAGGTTTACCTGTTGTGATGCCAGTTTTTGACAGAAATACTTGCAGCATCCCCAAATCCCAGTTATCATTCATTGATTACTTCATTATCGATATGTTTGATGCCTGGGATGGTAAGCAAAACTCTGCTATATTTCCTCACAATAACTATTGTGTGAACCTTTGAAACTACTGGGATATAAAATTGCTTTCTTATGGCTCTTAAAGAAAGAGGGGGAAAGGGAAGATTTCTGCAATTCAAGTAAGCTTAATAATTTCATTATTGCTTAAAAGTATTTTGATACTGCTACAAACCAGTCTCATGGTTTCTCTTATTATATTATATTCAGGCAACGTTTAACTTGCTTAATTTTAAACTTGCTTCTCTGTAAAAGGAGAACAGAACATTTTCTCCCTGACAGCACTTTGGGCACAGTCATTTTGTCCATGTTAATATCAGTTACTCTTCAAGACAAATTTCTGCAGTCTGGAAACAGCTCGGGGGAGCAGCTGTTTCCTTCCAAGTGCTGCCTCTGTGGTTAAAAGCGGTCAGAAATGTGACTCTCCTGAATGCCAGATCATGACATGTGACTGAGATTTGAAGAAATAGAATAATTACAAGCATAATTAGCTATGCCCCTCCTGGAAAACTGGGTCCCTTTGCCGGGACTTGCAATACCAGTATTAAGACTTACAGAACTGTTCTCACTGGCCTGAGTGATACATGAGTGATGAGAGCTATACAGCCAAAACCATTTCAAGTATTGGTATGACAGATTTAAGCTCTCCTACTTAACACAGTTGCCCAGACGTTTCAAGTGATACTTAAGCAGACAGAATCATGACTGTTTCAATTCTGCAAACTAAATGCACTCTGCCCTTTCTTCCCTAGCATTTGCAGATCTGCCAAATTTGATGGAGCATCTGAATAATAACATTAAATACTGGAAAGGACTAGATGCAAGGAATCTGCGGGTCCTTCGACCACCACCAGAATAGCAATTAGACCATGGTGTGTAATTTACTAACCAGATGCGTATTTATTCAAGCTCACTTTTATTCATGTGATTTCAGATTTGTTTTGGTCTCTTCAGTATTACAGTAAGGCTAGCCCATGGGCTTGGGGACCTTTCAAATTCAAGAGAACATGGGGTCAGCAGTTGACTTCCACAGACTACGTGTGTGGACTCCAATGAAATAAGCCCACCAAGTGGAATTACACTGGATTGCTGCAGTACTTGTACTGAAGAGGGTTTATTAGTGAACATATTTTTGCAATATCTTCATACCAGTATGTGAAGCTGGAAGACCTTGAAGAATCCTCATGAAAAGAACATTCACTAGAAGACTATCTGTTAATAGAGACTCACAGCTTTTATGAGAAAGCCACATGCTTTTTATAAGCACTTAAGACAGTTACGTAGAACAATCAGACATTTAAAATGCAACTGTCTATGAAAGAATTTTTGATCTATGAAAATAGATGTACTGTATTTTTTCACATCACAGAAGGTGCAATCATTCACTTCTGAGCACTACTGAAAGTGAGTTCTCTTTAAGAAATTTAGTAGCAAATGTAAAAATAACACAAGAATTTTTGAGGTTGATCGTTAGCATCTATGATTCAAATGTTATGTTTTATTTATTTTGTTAGATGTTCAATATTTTCTATGAATTTATAAATACTTAAAAGCCAAAGCCAACTTTAGATGCATTATAAATTTACATGATTCATACTCATTAATATACATTTAATTGATGTACAGACCTTTTATTTTCATAATGCAAATACAAAATACTATACAATGACACCTTTTTATTGCACTGTAAGGATAAATGTGTATGTTTGAATATTGTCTGATTTATGTTAATTAAAGTAAGTTTTATTGAAAGGGTCTCACTTGAGAATTGTAGAATAAACATGAGATGTATAGTGTCTGAGCACCAGAACTGCAGTGGTTCTCCCACAAACCAGTGAAAACAACCTGCTCTTCCCTTGGCTACAAAAATAATATGTTGGAACTTCCTGTTTTCTCCTGTGAAATTTTATGAATGAATTCCCTGTCAAAATCTGCCTTATTTTATACAGTATTTCTACAAAACATTCCACAGCATATATGAAGAGGTAATACTAAACATCTAATGAATTTCAACAATTTCTAGCCTATGTATTTTCCTCTGCCATGAAAGAAGCGGAACGTAAAACCACCAACAAAAACCTTTAACTCAAGAAGTTTGTAATGCTGCGTACCTTCACAATTTGAATGAAACCTTCACAGCAAACACCAGAAAATAATAAAATGTGTATTTTAAGAAGTGTCAAAGCCATTTCATTTGAAATGTATTTTTACTTTGCAGCTTGCAGACTAACAGATACATGGAATTCTTTTAAAAATAAGATACTTGCTGTCTGGGACAGGAATATTTGAGGGGTTTGGACCAGCATAAGGATGATGAAAGGTGGCATATGATTGGCAAGCCCCTGTTTGTGGCCTGCCCTTGGCAAGCCCATCAAACCCTTGTGTGCTATTGGACAAGTCTCTTCACAGCTAAAAGCAGTGCCATGCTGTATTCCACTGAAGGACTAGAAGCGTATCCTGCCAACCTTTCCTGTAGGCAGAAAAGCAATGGAAGAACGGCTGGCTGTTGTCAGTGCAGAGTCAATTGACTTCAGAGACATTCTGAACCATTCCTGAAGAAGCACAAGCAGGGGAGAGGTGGATGATGGAGCAGTTCACAGACTGCAGCAGTAGGAGCCTTAAAGCAGGTAAGTAAGGAACAGGTAAACTCTCCAGCTGCTACGTCTTTCTGTGTTTCTGCTTCATTTCCAAGCCAATGAGACTCATCGGCCACCACAATTTGTAGCTCACTACTGTTCATGTGTGCGTTATGCCTTTCTGCCAGTGCTGCCCTTACCTTGCTTGTGTGCAATCCCTTCCCACATAAAATTTGGGTTACACGCTGCTGAGCAGGAATTCCCTTAATTTCCTCTAGTTCATTGAAGAATGTATATTGCCTAAGCTGGTAGGACACAGATCCTGCCTAGGAGTGCCCAGACCCTGCCACTGTCTCATGGACATAGCAGGACAAGAGGGCATGGGGTCCTTGTCAATCTTCCAGGGGTTCTACAATTGATACTGAAGGATGAGACATATTTTCATTGAAGGCTGCAAAAAAGGATATCCTGTTTTCAAAGGGAATATGCAAGGAGAGAGAGTTATTTTCCAGATACATTGTTTTCTTGGCAATATCATGTTGTCTTTCCCTATACATGCACCTACTGTAGTCAGCTTTAATTTGCCACCTAGTGTCAATGTCTTCTATTGCATGCAGGTTCCTGTGCCTAGTTCAAGGAAAAGCTACACTGGCTGCATTAGAAGGAAGCTACATCACACCATCAGTATCTCCTCCACTTAACCTGCTGCAGTGAGGGTAGGAGAGGGAGACTAACAGCATATGGGCCCAGAAATGTCTGCAAGAAGGAGGTAGAAAACATGGAATCACAGAATTGTTTAGCTTGGAAAAGATCTTTAAGATCATTCTGTTAACCTACACTGCCAAGTCTACCATTAAACCATCTCCCCAGGTGCCACATCTACACATCTTTTAAATACTTCCAGGGATGGTGACACTACCACTTCCCTGGGTAGCCTGTTCCAACGTTTGACAACCCTTTTGGTAAAGAAATTTTTCTTAATATCCAATCTAAACCTTCCCTGGAACAACTTGAGACCATTTCCTCTTCTCCTATTGCTTGTTACTTGGAAGAAGAGACCAACACCCGCATCACTACAACTTCCTTTCAGGTAGTTGTAGAGAGGGATAAGGTCCCCCTTGCGCCTCCAGGCTAAACAACCCCAGTTCCCTCAGCTGTTTCTCATCATGCTTGTGCTCCAGGCCCTTCATCAGCTTTGTTGCCCTTCCCTGAACACGCTCCAGCACCTCAATGTCTCTTTCGTAGTGAGGGGCGCAGAACTGAGCACAGTATTTGAGGTGCAGCTTTACCAGTGCTGAGTCACTTCCCTGGTCCTGCTGGCCATACTATGTCTGATACAAGCCAGGATGCTGTTGGCCGCCTTGGCTGCCTGGGCACACTGGCAGCTCATGCAGATGGTTGTTGACAAACACCCCCAGGACCTTTTCCACTGAGCAGCTTTCCAGCCACTCTTCCCAAGCCTGTAGCATCGCATGGGATTATTGTTGCCCAAGCGCAGGACTGAGCCCTAAAACTGGCTTCACCTTATCAATCCAGCCTGTCCAGACGCCTCTGTGGAGCATTCCTACCCTCAAGTTGGTCAACACTCCCACCCAACCTGGTGCACCCACTTACTGAGGGTGCACTCGATCCTCTTGTCTAAATCATTCATGAAGATACTAAAGAGAACTGGCCTTCTTCTTCATAAGCGTAGTTAATATTTTGGGTTATATTAATGCATGGTAATAAAACACCTGATGCATCATCATTGAAAAGATGTGATCAGTGTGATTAATTCCCTGAAATTCACAATGCATCTTTAATGCTATCACTTGGAGTGTAGAGTTCTGCTAATCAAACCTCTGTATCAGCCAGATTTATGTCCGTATTGGTGTACCATATTTTCACTTAACATAAAACATGGATTTGCAGCTACTGAATGCAGCTGCATTCACTCTGTGTCCATCTAAATCTCACTGTTGCCAGGGCCATATTGTAATTAAACTCTAGAACTAGCACGCCTGATCCTCACCTAAGATCTCATCCCACTGAGCTTCTCTCTACAAGCTACATCTCTTAAATGGTGTGTGCAGTTCAGTGGTGGCTGAGCAGGTTCAGTGGGAATGATTCCAGGCTGCTGCCCACGTAGCAGGAAGGGGCTTGCTGTGGAAGAGTAATAGCTCTAATGTGATATTCATCACTCCAGCATCCAGATGTTTTTCAATCCCATTGCAAAGTCTTCAGATGTTCCAGATCCCTTTCATTTCTTCTCCAAGATTACACAGTAACATCAGATGCCCTGTGCTCTGAATCCTTTACAGTTTAGTATCTCTTCCCATGCTTTTTGAAATGTACATTAGTGATGGAGCTCTGCTTAGGACAGAAACCATGGTTTTACTTCTTCACCATGCAAGGGAGAATGATGGAATAAACTGAAAGAGTATAATTGAAGCTATTCCAAATTTCAGACAGGCTGACAGTCTTACACAGTGTAATGCTTGTCATTTGTTCTTGTTCTAATACTAATACAAGAGTAAATGCCAATGTAGATGTGATTAAGGAGAGGTCCTTTATGCAGCTCTTGGGTTTTAATATTAAAGCTTTGGGTTTTAGAACTGAAGATTCAGCAATTCAGCATTAAATGACCCATTCAGAATGACTGACTCTATTTTCCATGCTGCGTATTTTCAGTCAGGTAATACTGCTGCTAAACCTGGGTATCACTTTAGTTGCTTCCAGGCAAGTCTGAACTATTATAATTTGGTAAAAAAGAAGCTGGCTCCTCAGCAAATTGCCCTGGATTGATATCTTGGTCCCTTCAAGGGACAGGTATAAAATTCTAAGTAATAATTGTTTATTCTTACAAAAGAAGAAACCATCTGTTGTGCACAGCTACCTTGTCATGGGCCTGAAGATGGCTTTCATACTATGATTTTCCCTGTGGCTATACGCAAATTAAAAATCACTTGAAATGGAATGAATGCCTTGGTTTTCATTGCAGCGCTTTTTGCTGTGGCTGCCTCTGCTTATCTCAGTAGAGCCATCATTGATACGACACTTAAGAAAATGTGTCATGAAGTAATTGAAGCAATGACAAAGCCATTCCTTACACAGAAGAAAGGATAATAAGTATCTACTAATCTCTTACAAGATGCTCAGAAACAGCACAGGGAACCTGTAGTCAGTTGCGCCCTTCTGTGAGACCAGAAGGGTTTGAGTCATGACTCTGAGTGGAGCACTTTGAAGTGAAGCCTCAGAGCTATTCACAAACTTCAAAACAAATAATCTCTCTGTTGATGCGTGACATCATGCCTCCCAGGTACAGTGGTCCCAGGGGTGCTCATTAAATGACAGCAGAATGGATTGTATTTCATCCCAAAGTCATGTTTGGATGCAGAAAATGAGCTTTTAAATTACTGCCATGTATGTCCCTGAGCAGCCTGTGCTTCTGATTCAGAGCATGGGGATGTCCAGGCGCTTCCGCTATTTTTTCTTCTACTGAAGCTATGGCTCTGTGGGCATAGGACATCTGTATTGTAACTCCACTGAATGTTTTCTCTCTGTGCCTGCTTTGAATGTTACTAGGGCAAAGTGTCTCAGGTTTTCCTTTTTTTCCCCTTGTTTAACATCTTTAAGAATCCCTCCCACACTTCCCACACAAACCTCAGTGAACATAGCTTTGCAAATCCTTTGAAGCAATATGTTAGCATCCTCTTTAACAAGCAAGGCAACTGAGTTGGAAAAGGCCAGAGGACCAAGAGCCACAAAGCAAAATGGGTTTGAGGCTTCAAAACATCTTGGAAATCCTGGATGTTCAGCCCTTGCCTGATAAGTCTTTCTCAGGCCAGAAAAGTCTTCTGGTCATCTGATGGCCCACTTTTTCCCTCTCAGCTTCTCTATCTTCCATTTTTCTTCTGATCTGATTTGCTGGGAGTCCTTCCCTTAACTTCCACTGGTTGCAGAGCTCACTCAAAACACACAGCCGTAACGCTGGGATTAAATCCTGCCTTTCAACTGACTCTTGCTGCTTACAACAACTTCTACCACAAGATCTTTTTCTAATTCAAGTTAAAGCCTTCTTACATGGTATCCACAGGCAGAAGAAGGATACAAATATAGTTAACTAAACCAGCTTATGAGTGCTGCATTGCTACTGCCTACAGTATGACTGTGTATGCATGGTCTTTCATATCGTACTCCCACAAGCAAATTGAAGTCCAGGAGTATTCACAGGCACAGCTGCCTTAGAGGTTATGTTAGCAAATACAAGCAGCTGTGGACACTTGGTATCTGAATCTCTTTCCTTGGCTTGCTTGCTCCCCCCCTCGAGTGGCAAGAGTCATTGCTAGAGCTAAAAGTAATCTTAGTTCAGCCTATGGTAATTAACAGAAGTTACTTTGTCTTTTAATAACATATGATTTCCTTGAGGTACTGAACTAGCACAGCAAGGCACACAGTTTTAGAGAAGAAGTGAAAAGGCAGCTGCCTGGTTTTCAAAAGAAAGGAGGAATTTAGACAGTATGTAATTATTCAAGTGGGAAGTTGGTCCTGTCTGTCTTTAATATTCCAAAGTGGTATTTGACATAAATCCTTCCCCAGAGTTCATTATGTTAGCTCTCAGCTCAACCTGAGTGTGCTGAGAGCCAAGTTCAGCATGCTGAATGATCTATAACCAAGAATGACGTCAGGCTGGTGATCCTGCAGCTCCCTGCTTCCTTGGAAGGAGGTATGGCTCTATCTTCAGCCTAAGGATGAATACATTTGATGAGACTCCCTTGGTATTTGCAGTGTGGAATGTGTGAGAAATTCTGCTTCGCACCTCCACCAGAACTGTCCCTTCTTGCCTAAAAAAAATAAACTTTACTTTGCTTGCAATATTTTTCTTTACAGAAGATGAAATTTTTACTTTGCAGATCCCTAAGTGCTTTACAAGAAGACCCACAGAGCCCGTTTGCAGGTGGGTAAAACAAGCTGCAGGGAAAATCAGTGGCCTGTTAGCATCCACCCCATGGCAAACCCTGGCCTAGTCCTGGGGCCTCCCAGGCTGCTGCTGAGGGCTCCAGGTTGAACTGTGCTGACTTTCAGAAGACGTGGGAAGAGAAATGATGAAGCAGGTGCTTTCATAACAGTTTGTCACTGCTGCATTACAGAGATCCTGTCACAGCTCCTGAGAAGCCAGAAACGCATCCTCCCTCCCCACTCTCAGTGAGACCCGCGGGAGCACCAAATGCCACTGACATGTGTGCATGGAGTCCCAGCGCCTGTCCCCGGCAGTGGG
>WYDI02004726.1:50827-92853 GCA_009867235.2 Psittacus erithacus
GTAAAGTCCCTGGTTAGCTGGTTTGGGCTATCCTGTACTTGGGCTGTAATCCCTGCAGGGAATGCATGTACCAGTAAATGCACACAGTGAAAAGCAAGAGAAAGAAAAACACCGACAGGTACCAAGAAAAATGCATCTTGCAGCGCGTAGCTTGCTGTCAGAGACAAGGACAACTCATTTTTAACTGCTGTTGTGCTTTCACATGATCTGCTTCAGCAGTGAGCCAGAGTTCTTGTAGACAGGCCAGAGATGAGAAGTGGTTTAGCTTCAGTAAGAAAATCCCCTTTTACTGTCAGATACAGCTTCCAGTTCTGTGCAGGTCTGGCCCTTACTCAGAAATGGACAACACTTACCCCTGTCTGGTGGACTGCACAGAAAGATGAGGTCAGTGTGAATGCCCAGCATGGGTGTACTGGTCTGATCAACAGACCTTGTAGTGGAAGTGGTGGCCTCCCTGTAGAGGATTTATTTACAATACAGTGACAGCTGGTTTTAAAAAATTAAGGCTGTTCATGCCTTTTCCTTTGCTGTATAAATATTTAAGTCACAGGGCTGGTATTCCTAAGGGAGGAAGTGCATGGGTTACTTTCTGACAAGTGAAATATATATTAAACTGAAACATGCCAACTCATTCCCTTACTGTTTTCAACCTAGTAGCCAATTACTACTTATTTGTTCCTTTTTCAGATAGTCCTGTTCTGCCTTTGCTGTCCTGTACCATGGCAGGTGATGAGCACTGGGCCGTGTTCTCCTGAGCTCAGCATTCAGGCCTGCGTTCTCCAGCAGATTCATCAAGCTGGTAATGTAATGACAGCTGTTTGGTAGCTGTAGTCCCACTCCCAAGTGTGTTCAAGACCTCACATTCAGCTCAGAAAATCTGGCCTTGCAGCAGTCCAGTGAGAGTTGTGAAGTCCCAGTGGAGGTGGTGGTACTGCTCACAGTAGAACATCTGCTTCCATCAGAATTGTTGGGTTCACCTTTAGATGCTTGTTGGGAGGTTCAGCCATCTTCCTAGCTCTGCTCTGATACTTGTGTATCTTATTCTTTCAGATACCTACCTGAAGAGTGCAGCACTTGGTTTTGGGCGGATAAATATAAAACGTGTTCCAGTGGGTGAAAGTTGGACTCTGAATCAAGGCATACATTTTTAAGCAAAGAATGAAGCTTTTTCACCACTGCAGTCCCTGGCAGAGGAGCTGTGTGCTTCACCTGCTGTTCTCTAGTACAGCCTTGCCACTGTCAGCCGGGCTCCCTGCATTGGTGGTGGTTGCTGGTGGAGTCACCCGTTTCTGGTGGATACCAACTGTTGTGACTGAAAGCCAGTGCAGCTGCAGTCTGTGGCTTGCCTTAGAGGGGGTCTGACACTGACCAGAACAACCCTGGAAATCTCTGAATTCTAGTAGACTTAAGAAATGACCCTGTACTTGCCTAGCTCAGGATCACTAAACCCATCTTTTTTGAGGCTTGTGAAACAAACACATAGACCAGGGAAGACAGTACTGATCACTGCATGATGTGTGTTCAGCTCCTGGTTTTATGGTTTCTGCAAAACCTGTTTTGGGGAGATGTTTTTAAGCTATTTGGGGAAGAACAGACGAGCTTTTGGCACAGAGTTCTACATCAAATCTCAGTTGCCAGGCTGTGTTTATTGTTAGAGACCTTGTATATTGTAGAGGCTGCTGCCTGTGCCCAGCCATCTCCTAGAACGGAAACTTGAACCTATGATTTTTGTAATGAACATGCAGTAAATCTGCGGAAAAGCTTCTGTGTTAATGACTCTTGATTGAATTTGGGTAGTTTTGACATACATGAATGAGGAGGCTGTTTAGAGCTAGACAGGCCTGTCTGTCTGCTGTCTGGAAGTGAAGCCTAAGCAAGGACATTTCAGCTGCATGCTGGGCCAGAGCTTCCAGCCCCCACGGACACCCAGAGTTTCAAGGGGGCAGCATGGGGGTAAGAATTCTTCAGCACTTCTCACAGAACAGATCTGTGAGTGTGGAGAATACGCCCAAGTGGAGGTGAGCATAGCCAGAAAGAACCAGCTAAAAATGATGCTGTAGGTTTCTCTGCAGGGGCAGTGAAGCACTGTGAAAGGCATCGGTTTATTCTGTGAATGAAGTAGAGGCGTGGGCATTCTGTAAAAATGTCTTTTATTACTTGAGACCCGTGCTTGTCAAAAAGCCTCCCTGTGCGTGGTAGGCACTAACAGTTCACACGCAGGGGAGGTGTATTTGGTTATCTTGTGTCACGGTCTTCATGTAGCAACAAGACTACTTGATTGTGAATCAGCTTCGTGGAGTGTTTTCAGCTCGGTCTAGCAGCTGTACTGTGGTTACGCCTTTTGCTATTTTTGGTTTTCTTTGAATTTTTAGCTCTTCAGCAAACACAAGAGTGGAATTAATAAATGCTCTGGAGCAGGGGGGTTTGCTGGGCATCAAATGGGCACGGAGGGAACCAGTGATCCAGCTGCCATTGCTGCATGGTGACAGTGTCGCCTCTGAAAAGGATAGTATCCATTTCCAACTGGAGAATTCTGGGATGCTGATGGAATTGTGACCATAACAGGTTTTGGCTAAGATCCTGCCCAAGAGGACAGAAATTGTAAGGGCTTAGGCCTAGCAGCTGGTGTGGGTTAGGGTCGCTTTGTTCTTTCTTGGGAGACAGCTGGTTTACAGGGAGTGTGATGGAGCAGTTAATGCTTGAAGAGGACATTGCTCACTGCAGGTTACATGTAGGTATGGTGGCTGTAGAACGCAGGTTATGGGAGGGCAGTCCATGGGGGTACTGCAATTCCAGTACATACCCGTAAGATACCGGGTGTTTCCAAAGCAAAGCAGGGGTGAACGTAATGCTGGAAGTGTGAGTTGAATGTATACAGGTGCTGGGCAATATCTGCATTGAAAAATGACAGTCTGCAGTTCTCATAGTCCAGCAAGATGCCAATCCTTCTAGGGGGGAGAGTAATTCTAATGTCTGGTGTCATCCCACTGTGTAGGAATTCGTACTTGTGCCTGTAGGCAAGAAATTGAAGTCAAAAAACCTGAGGGCACCCTGGCTGCTCTCATAGGGAAGTGCTTTGTGCACATAGGTGTGTTCAAGGCACGCTTCCTGCCAATTTGGGTTGCTCCAGAACAACACTTGCCATCTCCTCACCTTGCCCCAGGATAGCTGTAAGCCCTGCCAGGGAGGGACCTGCTGAGATGGCTCAGTCCTGTCCTTCAGGCCCTGCTGTGCTACCCACGGGTTCACCTGTGGTACTGAGTCTCTTTCCTGCCAACCTTCTCTGCAGCTGTAAGAAAGCGCAATCCCTTGGGCGGAGGCTGCCTGGCGCACAGTGTGGCTGGCATCCTCCAGGCTATGGGACATCATTTGTCAAATCCCACTGTCTAAATGACATTTCTGGCTGCTTTTCCTGTAAGACCTTCCTCCTCAGCCTGGGCGGTGTTGGTGGGGAGGTTCCAGTCTTCAAGTTCATTTACCAGAGGGTGACATCTTTTAATTGTGATTCCTGGACTGTGGGTTATGGGAGGCCAGGAAGGTGCTCCATAGGTAAGCAGCTTTGTCATGCAGGGAGCCCTCTTCCTTATGCAGTCTGTTCAAGCAATGCTGGGGTCCTTTAACAGTTACTCAGACAATTCTCCCTAGTGTGGCACACTGCAACCAAGGTATGTGACTTCTATGGGAACATGAGTCTTTCTGTGCAGAAATGGGAAGATTTATTCAGTTGAAGTGATGAGTTATCTGGTATTTCGTAAGACCTGGCTTCTTCACTAACCACCCCCTCCACCTACACCACTCAAACCTGAGTCTTCCCTGTGGAAATGGGTATGGCAATGACTCAAACTGAGCAATGGCCCAGCTCCCTTTTCTGTCTGAAGCCCATGCTCGCTGCTTCAGAGGAATACGAGTTTCAATGTCCTTCTTAGCTCAGTGTAGCAAGGAAACCAAATAGCCTGCCTGCAGTGTATGTGGGAGTCATTAGCTTTAGTGGGTTTGGTCTCCCTCATTAAGCAGCATTTGTGGCTGAGTGGGAGGTGAGTGCCCACACTGCTGATGACTGCCTATGCAGCAGGCACCTGGGGAGGGGTGTGTGCTCCAGCCAACTGGAGCATCTAAATCCTGCCTGTGTACCAGCAAGCAGAGGACAGGCAGATTGGGCTGTGCTGTGCCACCCTTATCCTTTACTGACCATGCTGGGGACACTCAGGTGGTGTCCAAGGGGGCCTAGCAGTACCTTGGCCACTCCTGGCTGAGCAGTAAGCCATTCAGACAGGCAGTGGGCAACACTCAGGGGTGCCTGGGGGTGTGACCTGTTTCTTGCTCCTGGATGCTTTGAAGAGCGCCCAAACCTCACCGGGCAGTCAGGCCACCATGCTGGTATAAAGGTATCTGGGGAAAAGCCAGCAGGTTCAGTTGGCAGAGGGGAGCTGGCATTTCTTCATGCAGGTATGGCTGCTGGGTGCTTCCACAGGTAGGAGAGTGCATACAACTGGGTTTAGCCAGATACGTAGTTTGATAGGTCATGTGGATCTATTACTCTCTGTCTTCCCACTGGGGTTTCGGTGACCTAAAACAAGGCCTTTACAGCTCACTTCTGCAGTGCAGATTTTATTCAGGTTAGTTCTGGGACTGCCTATTTCAATGTGAGAATGTCATTAAGCAGGAAGATTTGCCTAAAGGTTCCAGTATCCTTCCAACACCTGTTCACAGTGCCAGTGGTATAATGTCAGAGGCCTCTCATTAAGTGCTTGGTCTGGGCTTTGATATAAAATCTCTGGCTGCCCCCTGCAAGTAGGAGCTCTATTGCTCTACCTCCACGTGTACGTGTAGGGGGTGTTCCTCTAGGAGAACTGCAGCTTCTACAGCCCTTACCTTGACGGTGTGATGATATGCCTCATGCACCAGGATGAGTTGTTTGCCCCCAGATAACCATGTCTTGGAGTGTTTTCAAAAGCCACACCGATTCTGTACTCTGTATCTTCCTCAGCTTCTATCTCCCAGTAATGTTTTCCTGGAAATGGAATCAGACTGCCCAGGATCCCAATGCACCTGTGGGAGACAGACAGCAGTGTGTGCTCTGGCAGGGACTCTGCATGCTGAATGAACTCTATGCATGCTGAAGACCTGACACACAAACTGCATGTTTCTTTGTGGCACCTGCCCTGTTTTCACCTGTGGGAAGCTTTGCAGTTCTGAAAGTTGGGCAAAATAACCCCTGCTAAATGCATCTGAAACACCATAACTGGAATTAGGAGGGCAATGTGAATCCTGTAAGACTACACCCCAGCTTTTTCTCAGGAAAAGTACACAGTGTATTAGCTGTCATTGCTGCATCATTGGGATAGTAGGTTTCAAAACACACCTTCAGTTTTAAATGAGGAAGTCACACACACAACCTGTATGTTTCTGTGGTAGGGTCTAATGTTGTAAATTACAAAGGCAAAGGATGTTGCTGGCAGGCAGTGAGCTCATCTACCTCTAGGTAATGCTGAGAAACAGCTGCACTCAGCTTTTGGAGGGCCTGATGTGTAAGGATGGGCACGCACAGCAAGATAGCTGTACTCTGTGCCACCTCACTAGCAATCCCTTAAAGCAAATGTACAGTTCACTGCAAGTGCATGTAGATGTCTTGGGAATACCTTAAAGGCTGCTGAAATAAGGACTCAGGCTGTATTGCTGCAGCTTGAGAAGGAAAAGGAATGATGCAAAATGGATGGGTAAACATCTGTGAACAAAACATTAACATAGTAATGAGAGCTGCAAAGCCACCAAGGCAAGCCTGAGTCAGACCATAGGAGCTGCTGTGGTTAGGAAACACATCAGCCTTCTGGAGATCACACAAACTTCAAAAGGGTTTGCAATGTAATCTGCTTGTAGTGTGAGTGTTGGTCCTTTCAGCTTTGGAGTTTTTTCTTCTTTTTTTTTCACAGTATCTTTGTATAAAAGAGGCTTCTGAAAGTTCACAGTGGCATCAAAAACTCAGCCTCAGAGTTCAGAATGAGATGAGTGCCAGCTCTGGCTGTCTATGTGAAACATAAAAGCACCCTGTGGAAGTGGGATGAAATCCCATTTAGGCTTATCATATGACTTTAATGAAGAGAATCATCTGCCTCCTGGCTCTTTTCTACCACGCCTTCTAGTAACATTGCTTTTCCACCATGGGACTAAGTTGTGGGTTTGTATTATTCTGTGGCCGCAAATGCTTGTCCTGGTTATATGTTGTGAAACACAGGTTTCAGCAAGCCAAGTCTCATTTCAGTGGCAAAGGGCCTAATTCTTTTCTGGAAAGTAAAATATGTTGGCCCAAATAGTATCAGCTAGATCTTTCAGCAAGAGGTAAGTATTCAGATTTCACTCCTTTCCGTACCATTTGCTTTGGCACTTAAATACCTGTTCAAATTCAGCTCAATGTGCCTAACGTGTAAGCAGATTTTTATGTAGTTGTGGCTGGCTGCATCTGTAATCCTCTTTATGAACTTGTATTAACTTCCAAGTGATGCTTAAGTTTCAAAGAACATCTAGACTGAGATTTAAACTCACAGAATCAATGAGAGCTGCCAAAAACCCCATTAGACACTTCCTTGCATCTATTTAAAAAACCCAAACAGATCAACTGTGCTTGGAACTGCAAAAGCCTCTTTCAAAGAGGGTCTAGTGCCCAGAGCACCAATAGGTTTTTTTGCCCACTGTGTAGTATTTGCTGGAGTGAACAAGTTTTACATGAGATGAATATTTGGTGGTTTCCATTGGACAGAGCTATATAAAAGCAACACCTAAATCTCCACATGTGAAAATGACACCAAGGAAAGATGGGCAGAGCCTATGTTTCTATGATGTGCAAAGCTTTATCACCTTGGCAGCTTGCAGAGAAGGGGCAGGAGAGAGGGAACAACAGCCAGCAGAGAGGAGCAACTCCTCAAGTCTTGGAAATGTGCAAGTGCTGATCACTGTAATTAAAACAGAACCTAATAATTATAGTTGTGGGGTTTTTTTTTTAATCCCACAAGTGCTATATTAAGAGTATCTGGAGTTTGATAAGGGTTTTTTTATGTGTGTGTAACGTTTTTCTAGGGGTTTCGGGCTCTGTAAAGAATGAAATGGGAAGAAAGCTTTGGAATTTAACAGAGGTCGGTGCACACATTGTGCAAAGGGAGATGTTGTAAATCATATGTATTAGTCACCCTAGAAATTCTCAGAAAAGAGCAGCAAGCCAAAGGGAGTTCAGTAATGGTGCCCAGGAACAATAACCCCAGTGAAACTATGGGGCCTGAAGAAAGGGATGCAAGGTTTTACTCTTCAAGGACTTACGGGAAAGCCTGCCATTTCAAACTTACCTTAGGAGCCGAACTTAAAATACTTTAAAATAAATTTGATTTTATAAAAGATGACTAATCCATATTTTTAAAGGACTGATAAGGATGTTTGCAGTGGTCTAAAACTCAAGACAATTACAGCCACTTATGCAAAAAACAAGATGGATAAAACACTATACATTATGCATACACATATACAGTCTGGAAGTGCTACTTGGTGCATGGCTTGAATGTAAGGATTGCTGCAATACCAGTGAACCTTTTCAGTGGACTTAAATTCAATGCAGGGGTGTCACAGGTGAAGCAGCCACAAGCCGCATGCATTAAATGCAACTGAAGTTCTTCAGTTTACCTTGTAAAACTGTTATCATAGACGGGCAGGTCACACTCTGGGTTTTCCAGTTCATCGCATGCAATTGTAAATCCATCATCTAGAATTGCCAGCAAAGGATGGGCTGTGTCCTCATTAAGGCAGAAGTAGGTGCCTGCAAGAGAGAATGCATGAGGATTCTCCTTCATGGCATTGTGGTTTGAAGCAAAAGTGCGGTGAAATGTCATTGGGGTCCACAAAAACATTAACCTGTGCTCTGGAGAGAACCTGTGGCTGACATCGAGAAGACAGAACTGTCCATTTGGAGGTTTTCAAGTAAATGGGTGTTTTGCAGCTTAACACTGTTCAGTTGCAGCCTTGTGAAAAGCAGAAAAAGGGCCTTAACCTGGCTTGGAACCCAAAGCTGCAGGCATTGCACAGAAAGTAGCCATTCAAGGATGAGGGTTTGTCCCTGCAATGGACAGTCCAGTTTCAAGTCATCTTCCTCAGAGATTAAGTAATCACTGAAAGGAAAAGGGGGTTTAAAGACCTCTCTATGGCCTCACTCTTCCACAAAAATGCTGGGCACGGTTTGAAGAGAAGGATCTCTACAAAGGTGCCACATGCAGCGTGCCTCATGCTTCAGCACCCCCTAACCAGGTCAGCCCTGAGAGAGGTAAGTGAGTTAAGCCAGCCCAGGATGAAAGTCCTTCTGCCTCTCCCCTTTGGAGAGCTCACAAAGCAGGTCTGACACACTGCGCTCTGATGCGCTGCCACATGCGTCACAGCTGGTGTTTGTAGTTGGTGTTTGTGTATCCACCCCAGTAAAAATCAAAGGTCATTCTCAGTGTTGGAGGTGAGCGCTTGCAGCAAACAGGTCAATTTGCATTAGCTGTTTGCATAATGTAGACTCAGAGAAGATAAGTCTCTCCATGCTAATCCCAAATGAAATCATTATAATCAAACTGCAAGTTACTTCAATGCAAATACAATACAAACAATGACAGGGCAATTACAGGCATGTGCTGCTGAAAACAAACACATGCTGTGCAAGCAGAATTGGCAATTTCAAATATTGAGTTTGATTTAAGCAGCTGAAAAACACACAAACAATGGTAACACAAAGACAGACTTCCTCTCCAGCGATTTAAGAATGACCGTTTCTTTTTCTGTGGTGTCACTGCTGTCTGGCAGGCAGGTTTCTTACTGAAATGTGGCTGTTTGCAGATTAATGGGTGTGCAGTCAGCTTGCTGAAAAAGCACAATTTGCAAATTACTGAAGGTAAGGGCAGAAGAGATCCAGGTGTGTTGTTAACCACCTGTGAGTGATGTGGGGGGTTTGAGACACCCCAGTGAAGTTGCGGTGGTGAAGGTGAAAATAGTATCTACCTATAAGTCATGAAAATGAGCTTTGATTAGATCGTTGGGAGGGGAAAGGGCTTTCAACTTCCCTTTGGGGGAAAGGTTAAATCTTGCTTAGTGTGGTACTGAGAGCAGAGATGAAAATGCTACATCAGTTACTAAAGCAAAGCTTCTAGCTAAAAGCTGGACTACCTTTTTCCTAGTGAATAAGGGGCAACAGCCCTCATAGCTTCCCCAGCCATGCTGAAGATGTTAATAGATACAGAGGAAGATTTTTGCATATCTAAATGACTCTAGAAAATGCTGACTGTGTCTGCCATGCTTTCCAGCAGCAGGATCATTATAAGGTAATCTCTGAAGTAAAACTGCACTAAAACTTTCTTCATTGGTGGGTCAGTATTTGGCAAGCTGGCAACACCTTGGGGGTGTTGGGTTGATGCTGTCTTTTAAAATGTTTAGAATTCAGTAACTTTCAAGTATCAAATATACTGGACAGAAATAATTTTAAATTACAGAGCTAAAGCAATGCACTTACTGTGACAAAAAGAGAGATTTTTTTTCTTTCCTAAAAGTTTATCAGATATGTAGTTAGATGTAAGACATTAAGACCTGATCCAGAGGCCATTGAAACCAGCAGGAATCTTTCTGTTGAGATAACAGATGCTACAACAGGCTGCTGGAGTTGTCCTATGCTGTACAGTACCTGTGGTGCGTATCAGGACAGGGTCACTTCTTTCACTGGAACCACCCAGGTTTAGGGCTCTAACACAGATGTGATAGCTTTGTGTTGGCTGGAGGTGAATTAGGACTTCGCAGTTAGGAATCCCCACAATTGATCTACAGAAAATAAATCCATGGAAAATGAGAGGATAGAGAGCAAAGTTGGGCCTTTGAGGTTATTTTTCTGAACAAATAAAAAATTACATGATCAGCTTCTCTTGCAACCTATCAACAACACTTTACCTTGTACAGCTGTCAGTATTGGGGGCATCAGATAGTCTGTGACAGGCTACACAGGTTTTTACATTTGCTTCTGCCTTTTTCCCATTTCCCTTATAGTAATTTACATTTACACAAACAGTTTTACTAAGAGGAATGTTTGTAAAGGTAGATTCATCAAAGGATCGTGGATCCTTTCTTAATATTATCTGATGCCACATGACTTGAAATTGTTTAATCTCTCCAGGTCATTGACTAGATAGAATAGTGACTCACTCAGTAATAGTATAACCGTTTTCCTCATCTGCCAGCTTGGACAATTCAACCGTGTAGGAATCAACAGGGTTAATGTCTCCAGATTCCCAGCACACTAGTGCTGCGTTTTCACAACTTCGAACCTTTTTAGTCTTTATGGTAGGTGGTGAAGGAGCTAAAAAGTAGTCAAAAGAACAATTCTAAGCTGTTGCTTGAAGATGTTTGCAACAAACATGCTTTGACAACTTAAAAGATAGAACAAAGTTGCAAACTAATACTAACTAATATAGTTCGAAACCTGTTTCTCCAATGGACAATAAACAGCAGGCAGGGAGATAGCAGTACTATTTAAAGAGTTAATTTGGACTATAAATGTCCCAAAGAGAATTAATTAGAGAAGTAACATAGATCAAGCCTGATTACACAATCATTTTCTTTTTATGATTGCTTTTATCTTTGTCATAAGGGTGCCTCTCTTCTCCAAGATGTCAAAGACATCTGGAATGGGTGCTTGAAGGTCTCATTATGACCTCTCTATGGTCAGGATTTCACAAAATGTGCTTGACTGAACTGCAGTTAAAAAAGCAGCATAGCAGGGGAATCCACAAAATACCTACAGGCCAAGAAAAGGAGAGCTGGTATCCACCTGGCAGAACTGGGAGACTTGAGCCTTATTCCCAGCTCTTCTACATGCTTGTATTTAAATAAGTTATTTTGTGCTTCTGTTTCTTCAATTCTAAAAGAGGGACAATTGGCCTGATAGGCTCTCCAAATAAAAGTAGGAAATTCCCATGCAGTCAATAGACTTACATCAGAAGAAACTAAGTGCTCAGAAAGAATTACTGTCATAAAATTCAGAAATGACTGTGAATTTCACTATGAAGGTTGCATAACTGTATGAATAAAGTATTTTTACCTGTTACATAAACTGTTCTTTCACTTGGTGGACTGATACCAGAGGCATTTAAAGCACTGACCCAAAATTCATACTGTGTATTCGGCAGCAGATTAGTAATGGTGCAGTATGTTTCTTTGACTTTCAGTGTATGCTCTGAAATAAAAACAACACCACATTTACAGTGCTTTTACAGAGTTAACCACTCCTCCCCAAAGCTGCCTCAAATAATGGAGCTGAGGTGCATTGTCTTGTCTGCTGAGTTCAAGAAACCTCCTTGTGTTCCATACCCTTCTATTAGCTGTCAGACTGCTTCACCATGCCTTCCCCTAAGGAGGCATAAATCAGATAACACAGCAGCTTCTGAAGAAGCCACATCACTCAGGAAAAACCAAGAAATCCCAGACAGAAAGGTCACCCAGCTGCCACTGGATCTTTTTCTAAAAAGACCTTGCATGTTCCTACCCCAGGGATTCTGTCTGGTCTGCTGTGGTCAGCTCAGCTCATCCCAACAGTGGGACAAGAGCTGAAATTATTTCACTACTAATCTCTCATTCTTCATCATAAATTTGAATAGGTTCTGCTTTTCACAGAATCATTAGGAAGGGACCTCTGGAGATCATTCAGTCACACCCCCCTGCCAAGGCAGAGCCACCCAGGGCAGGTTACACAGGAACACATCCAGGCGGGTTTTGAATGTCTCCAGAGGGCGAGACTCCATGACCCCCTGGGCAGCCTGTTCCAGTGCTCTGCCACCCTCAACATAAAGAAGTTCTTCCTCATATTGAGGTGACGCTTCTTGTGTTTTAGTTTATGCTCCTCATTGCTCCTCATCCTGTCACTGGTCACCACTGAAAAGTCTGGCACCATCTTCTTGGCACTCACCTTTGAGATATTTATATGCATTAATGAGATTTTCTTTCTGAACTGGCCATTTGGCACTCAGCTGGCTTCCGCTTTTGCTGAAGTGACTGTGTGTTTTCAGTCTGCAAGATTATTATTAGCAAAGGCATTTTTGTCACAACAAAAAGTGAGGCATTTTAGGATGGTCTGTGGTTCTTTTTCTGTGTGTGTGGGTGATGGGGAGTTACACCCTATTATTAGCACTGAGATAAACTGTAGAATGACTGTGGGGGTTTTAGTGACATGCTGATAATATGATGATTTGCTCTCTAAAAATACTGTGCTTTGCAGTGGATGCAGCGCATATGTGCCTAACACGCTGCTCACCCTCCAGGAAAGAAAATACTACTGTTGAGACCTGACTCCATCCACTGTCCCCTTCCCACTCTTGCTATTCCAGCTGCTGTCCCATCATGTCTTTGCTCCTGTGCTGGGTCCTGCTGCACTGGCAGCATGGCAGACCTAGCAAGGGAAGAGCGATAGAGCTAGAAGGAGGAAACATACTAGCAGATATGATAGGTTTGGTGTTGGAGAGAGTGAACAGAAAGTGTACCAGTTACCACAGCAAGTCCAGAGGCACTTTGGAACCAGCTGGTTTTGCCAGTGGAGAGCTGAGATGTCCCTTTGGGTCCAGGCCTCCTTACCTGGTTGTTCATCAGTGCCCCTCTCATTGTTCACTGTTTTATAGCACAGTTGGTAGCACTCAACAGTGTCATCTGAGAAGAGACTCCAGCAAACTCTCAGTGAAGTGCCAGTTGCTGCATTGGGAGTCTGGGGATTGATCACAGGGGCACGAGGAGCTGCAGAGGGGAAAACAGGCCAGGTTTTGAATGTATAAGCATGGTCTCTTCACAGGCAAACACCTCTCCTCTCACAAAGGTGTTTGCACAAAGCCTAGGCATTGAATAGGGTCATATTGCTCCCACATGGAGAAAAGTGAGGAGCTGACTCTGTAAATACTTGTAGATAATAATCCGGTCACTGGTGTATGGATTATTCTTGTTTCAAATCAAAACAATAAAACACATAATCCTCAGCCAAATCCTTGTCTTGACCTCCCCTGCCTCTGAATACTGCTGTATGCTACAGAGCAACATCTGATGTGCACAGCACTGCTGTGGACCAGCCCAGGGGCTGAGGAGCCTTCGGAGGAAAGATGAGGGAAAAGCTGTACAACAAGGGGTCATCAGCACAAGCAAAGAAGTAGCAAATGCTATTTTACTTTCAGAAAACACAATGTAAGGGCATAAAAGTTGAATATTGTTGTTTCTGACCACTTGTGGTACGCTAGAAAAGATTTAAAATCTTTCATATTTTGATTTTTTAATTATTAGAAATATGTTTGGATTTTGCTCTGTTTTCTGTGGATAATAGGAAAAATGTTTGCTAAATAGCAGAGGAACAAGCCACTGAAATCTGGTTATCTAGAGAAGCTGTGCAGGTTATTTAAAGCAGTCTGGTGTCCTTTACTCAAGCAACTACAAGTTCAGACAAGTTATTGGCAACAAAGCATGCCTCACTCCTCAACAGAAGAGGGTAGTCTTTGTAAGTGTCCTAGGAAATCATCTGGCAAAAGCAGGGAAGGCCAAACTTGGAAGTTTTGGTAATTTTATATTGAAAATAAACCGGGGGGAGTGCCGATTCCAAAAATAGATTCCAGTGTCTCTCTATATATAAACAAACAAATCTGGAGGGAAAAACAGATGCTAATTCAGCTTTTGCAGTTCTCTTTTCAAATAAGTAATGGCATTCTGTTTAATACATATTCTTAATTAAATGTAAATAGATCTGAAATAATGATCAGCTGGAAGAGTACCTGGAATAATATTAATGGAGTTCATTAGTTGCTCAACTTCAGAGAAATCTATGACCCGCTCTTCAAAGTCTGGCACTGTTGAAAGCTCTAAATCCACTTCTTTCTTTAAGAATTCTTCCAGCCTATAATGGTAAGGGAAAAAAATATGTCTAATTGGAAGTACCGTAGGATTGGAGATACCCTTCTGTGATGCCTATTGGTAAAAGGAAAAGAACAGCAAACTCTAAATTAACTGCTATTTCCTCAAAATCATGTTGTCATAGTTGTACAAAGCTCAGTCTCCCATGGCCTTTGTGTTGCCACGAAGCAGGTGAAACTTCCTCAGCACCCCTCTATGGGAAGCAAGTCATTAGCTCTGTGACTTTCATTATTTTGAATTTACAACACTATTATTAATTCAGGATCTCTCGATTCGAGGTGTTGTAAATTTGAAACAAAGGGCAATCTTTTCTCTGTGTTTTCATAAATGACGAAAGTCAATTTAAATGTATATTTTTTTCACCTGATTTAGTGTGCTTAAGACTTCTTCCAATTGCTCCAAGATCTTCCAGTATTTGTTTAAAGCTCACACAGCTTGACTTCCTATCCCTCTATATTAATACATAAATAAGCCTGTTACTAATCTATTTAGGGAGCTCAGTTTTAGTCAGATTTGTATCCAGAGCATTTCTTTCAAGATCTTTAGTAACTGCAGCCACTGAAGTTAGTTCCTCATGACTAAGCTAAAAACAGTGATTTATTCATGCTCTAACTCTCCTTTTGTTTGTTTTTTTTTGTTTGTTTTTTTAAATTAGCTCAAAACTATTTTTGAGTGTTAAACTTCTTAAAGCAACTTTTCTTGCTCCAGTTTGAACCAGAAATACTAAAGATTTCAATAGCTCTAGTAGCTTAAGTAACATTTGTGTGCCTGAACAGAGTCCAGAACATGCAAGTGTCTCCAATAACAGGTCCCATTAGCAGGAAGAAATGTGACATAAAATCCCAGACTGTGATACTACCTGTCAACCATGGTTATTGCTGCCTGTAGAAAAAAGAGAGAGAATGCATTAAAGATAGAAAAGATACATTTCTTGCATTAGTCCAGAGCCAGTGTACATCATGCTGTTAATCTGTCTTACATGAATTGTCCCAAATGCTGCCCTCAGAGTGAACTAACTGGCTCTCACCCAGCTCTGAGAACAAAGCTGTGCCTAACTGTCCATCCCCATGGACAGATCTTGGCTGAATTGACAGTAAGATAATGCGTATTATCAGGCAGTGACCAGTGTCTACCCATCTGGGCTGTATCCTTCCTCAGTTGTCCAAAGTGCCAATAGACCCTTCACAAACAAAACCAACAGCTGGGAAAAAGAATTTAGTGAAGTTATCTGCATCTGAGCAGTGACTGTTACTGGAAGACAGATGTATCATCCCTGGAGAAACCTAAGCAGCTGATAGGTCATCACCAAGAGCTATTAACTTCTTGGGGAATAATGGTTCCTAGGGGTGATGTTAAACTGTTTATGAGCTAAGCAGAAAATAAGGAGAAAAGGTTATCCCAAAGATGCAGAGGAATGGGAAAAGTCAGCTCCTGTGAAGAACTCAGCAGGATGGAGTGACACAGCAAGCTGATCTGCTAGAGCAGACTGGAGGTGGTAGAAGATTGGTTTTACTGTCTGGTTCAGAAGTTATTGCGGCTGTGCTACAGAAAAACTCCCACTCACCTGAGTCACAGGACAGCTCACATTAGAGCAATCACTCATCAGCAGTGAAAATTCTTTTTTTTTTTTGTCCCCAATTATTTTTCTACCTTCTAAAGAAAAATAACTTCTTGAACCTCCTCAACAGTGGAAATTAACCCATCAGTTTGCAGGAGCTCCTTATGTGTTTAGTTCAAAGCCTCCTGTTCAGCTGAACTTCCCAACAAAATGAGCAAGAGAAGAAGCATCTTCTAAAGTGGTTGCATCAGCCTGCCTGCTGTGAGCCTAGAATAGAGCAAGAGAGCTGAGCCTGCAAGAGGCAATGAACACTAAATGCCTCCAGAGTATCCTGAGATAATCTTTTTAGTGAGATATCTTCTCTCTGAACCCCAGTGAGACTCACAAATCATTGAGCATCTACATTACAAACTTCTGCTGCTGCTTCTGCATTTTGGTCCCACTGTGTTGCCCCAGTAAGTCAATAGCATCATATCAAGCACCTAGAGCAATGACAGCACCATGGATCAAGCACTCCAAGTGCTCTTTAGCAGTAAAGCCACTTGTGGCTTTGCAGCTGGGGACTACTGCAAGCAGCAAAGAGCAATTAGCAATTAGCTTTGCCAGTTAAAGTTCTTTACCTTCATAAAATTGGCTTTGTCGTTTTCCAGGTAAAGCTCCTGGGTTGTGTCTGTCAGCTCTTTGCAGGTGTCAAGATGTTCCCCACAACTGACCAGCTGCCCATATAATGCTTCCAGCTTCTGCCTCTTTTCTTCCCCCAGTGCTTCCAACTGTTCTTCATACTTCTGAGCAAGCACTTGCACTGCATCGTTGTAATGCACCTCAAATTTCTCCTCCTGCCTCCCAAAGTTTTCCTGAAAGGCATTTGAGGGTTTGTTCATTGGTGTCAGGCCTGAGAAAACACTCAGGTCTGCCTAAAATCCTCCTTGTCAGGAAGGCAATGCCAGTGCACAGAAACTAATTTGACTAATTTGCATTTTTAGGGGTTTATTCTAATCATTCACCCCCACTGAGGCACAAGAGAGTGCTGGATTTGGTTCCAAGCATAAGAGCATCAGAAATGATAATAAAAAGATGATGCAAGGCAACTGTCTTCAACCTAAGCCCAAGGGAGCACAACCGTGGATATATCCTTGCCATAATCTCCCAAGTATTTCCATCAACACAGTCAAGCACATCCTGCCATGAGAGATCCATGGATTCTCACTGAGGGAGTTGAGCAGCTAATGCTGATGTCCTCACTTGCTGCTGGAGAAAGCATTAGGAAGAAATATTAAAGGAGCAGGCAAAGTTTTATTGCCAGCAGCTGCCTACTGCTCGGACACCAATGTCCTGTGCCACATGTGGCAGAGAAAAGACAGTAGGTGCCTTGAGTTACTCCTTGTTTGACTTGCTGCCAGATGGGACCCTTCCCCTGGTGCCAATTTGACAACAACTAAGCATGAGCACAACCCTTGACATGTTATAGATCAGTGCAGCTGCTCCAAGGGTTTGCCTATACCTGGCATCTGTAAATGAAACTAAGTGAATGCAAGGGGTAGGCTGTGGATGGACTAGCTGGATCACAGGTCCTTGGCCATTTAAAACTAAGTTAACCTGAGCAGGGGTCCCTTTATTTCTGAATGCTAGTGTCTGTGCAAATGCTCAGTGTGGTTTTACCAGCCCAGTTAAAAAATTCATTAGGATGAATTTTCCTAAGTACCTCAGTCTAGGCAAACCCCAAGGTAACTCTGTGCTCTGCTACTTTAACTACTTACCTCATTAACAGCTTAACACTCTGACTGTCAAAACGTTTTTAAACCCAGTACCACTGTTAGCTCGAGAAAATATGACTTACCTCTACAGTGATGAAGATTTCCTCCAAGTGACTGGCAAAGTTTTCCATCTGAGCAATCTGCTCTTCCAACTTGCACATGTTTTTATGAATCTCCTCCTGCCAAAACACCCAGGGTGATTCTTGGTATGTCTGAACACTGTTACAGAGGCACTGCAGTACACTTCTATTACTCTTACCTTTTCACTTTCCATGGCATTGGGGAGCTTAGTCACCTCATGATCCTTGTGCTCACCAAACAGTTTGTCAAAAGCTCGGATTGGTATCTTGCAGGTAGAACAAAAAACATTCCCTGATTCCTCCTCCTCACTAACAGCCTGACTGTTCCACTCATCTGAAATGCCACTGCTGCTAAGCCCCTCTCCAGACCGTATGGGGCTCTCGGCATCATCTTCTGCTCTGACTTTGCTCTCATCTTCATCTTGAGAAGCCTCACCAGGAAGTCCCCATTGCTTTGTGCTTCGACTTTGATCTTTCACTGAAGAGCTGTTTTTTGATGCATTATACACAGAGCCTTGTGACCTTTCTTTTTCTGTGCGAGCAAATGGCCATCTGCTCTCCGTCATCTCTGGATGTCCTCCAAGAAGCTCTTTTTCTCTATCCTCATCGAGTCCATACATCTTAGCCAGTTCTGCAACCTCCTTTTCCAAGTCATATCCAGCTTCTTGTGAGTGCTGAAATTTTTCACTACTCAGTGCAGATTCCCTTCTTGTATCCCCCAGAGATCTTTCTCCTTGACCAGATAGCTCTTCAGGAAAGATATCAAACCTCTCCTTTGAGCCATAAAGATCCATGTGATAAAATATCAAGCCTCCAGCCTCAATCTCACTAGACTCTGGGACTGCTGGGGATGCTGAATGACCAGTCGACTGGTCACTAGTTTCATACTCTCTTCCCCTGCCAGATCTGGATGACATTGGTATCCTCAGTGAGGCTTTTGAGATTACAAGTCTCAATCCTGTAAAAGATAAGAAAGATCCTTAGCTACATACTCAGATATCAAGCATGAGATTTTCTTGCTTAAAAATATATGGATGGAATAAGTTTGGCTGAGGACTGCTCAGGGCCTGGAGGTAGAGATGGGAAAGACCAAAGCCGGCAGCTTTACTTACTAAGTGAAGCTTCTGAAGGGAAGACACAGGAAGCTTGTTTTTTCTCACCTCCATGCAAAGCACAGCAGAGAACTTTCTCTAGCATGCATCCTGTGTCTTCTGGGTGGCTCATCTGTGACCCTGATATCTGATTTCTAAACTGTGGGGTACTCCTGCTCAACAGTGCAATTGTGCTTCAAGAGCATTTAGTGCTGTTCTGTACAATTGGAGATGGCGTGGTTTGGAGTTTGCCCACCCTTCAGCTGCTCCCAAGTGCTCTTTCTGAATCATCAGTTAGGCAAAACTGCAGGATGTCCTCTCTCGTGACCACTGATGCCACATAACACACTAGGAAATGTACTTAAAAGTCCTGTTCTGGACTCTTAAAGTTGCCATTCTTGATACTGAAACTTGAGGTTTCTTTTAACATTTAGTGTGAGGTGTCCCTGTCTATGGCAGGGCGGTTGGAACTAGATGACCTTAAGGTCCTTTCCAACCCTAACTATTCCATGATTCTATGATTCTATGAACATTACTATCAGTCCAGGTCTCAGGTCCTTTCTATAAAACAAGGAAAAATACTGTCCTTTGGGGGTTCTCAGGTGCTGTGAAAATACATGTTTTAACATAAATAAAGCTCAGAAAAAAGATCAATGATGATCTCCATGATAACGCACATGGTAACAAGGAAGCAAGGCGGATCACTGACCCCTGAACTGAGAGAAGTCTGTTCTGACCTGGAGCTTGCACACTCTGTCCATTCTGTGCAATGTGGGAGGTGTGAAAAGCACATGGATGTAAAATGCAAAGACAGATAAAGTAGATGCACATGCATGAACCTTAAAGGTGCAAGGCAATTTTAATGCTGACTCCCCAAGCCCACTCTTTCCACCCAGCCTATATTAACAACAGCACATGAAATAACACAAGTACAGAGGCAGTTCTCAGTCAGAGCTGTGAAGTCCCTGCAGCCCTCCACTGTTCACCAGCATGAACAAAATCATACCACAAAACCAGTCAGGTCAACTTCATCAGCAGTTTACTACTACAGGCAAAAGAGTTCATGGCAAGATTTCAGCTGAATATGGATGTATCTCTAGTTACATCTAGTCTTAGTTAAGTGAAGTGTATGAAAGCTTTAAAACCACTTTCTCACAGAAAAAAATCTAAAAGGTCAGCCAGAAATCAAGGTTATCAGAGCTTCTGCAGAAGCTTTTACATAAGCTTTGCTTCCAAACTACTTTTTATGGTCTTTGTAGTTCTGAGTACTTGCTATCAAAATAATTTCATCAGCATGTTACCAATATTCCTGATTACTTAGCTAGGATTACTTAGCTAACAAAGTTAACACAGTCAGTGACTTGCTAGAAAGCAACTTCTCAAACTGGTGAAAAATGTTAAGAAACTTCCCACTCTCTGGTTTCATACGAATGGCTGAAAACCACCCAGCCTACCGGATCAATAAGAAAACGCACACAGAAATCCTCCGTTTGTCTTGTGGCACTGCAGACATGGTGTGGATTCTACAGCTAGCAATATCTTACTACAGACAAAAACACTGAAGTTAGGCAGAAATAGCATTTATGCTAAAGGCATAAATAAATCATGCAAATTCTAACATATTAAACAGAGAAAAGGTCTTGACACATACCAGGAAATGTTCTCTGGCCCCCGTGAAAACTTTTCTCTCCATAATTATAACAATAAGGCTTGCTTTAGAAGCTACTACTAACTAGAGAAGTGAATTAACAAGTATTTTCCCACTAAAATGAAACTAAATTGCATAAATTAAAATTAGCATAATTAAGCTCATCTGGAACCCTGCTGCCTAAATAAGATTTTCAGATGATTGCTCAGTTTACAGGCACAGATACAATTACAATGAAGAATGCTCAAGTCAGTAACCATCAGTTAACAAAAATATATAACAAAGAATGTTACTACCTAAAAACTTGCCTTCTATCTTAAGACATCATAAATTCTTCTGATAGCTCAGATGGCATCAAACTTCACATTTATTTCCCCTAGTAAAAATTAATTCACACGAAATCAATTTGCTGCCACTTTCATATGACTGCAGTTGGAAGACATTGCTGTAACCCTAGACCGCCTCTTTGCTCAGATAGGGACATGCCAGCAATGAGCAATGGAACAAATATAGATGTGCCCCAGCTGTCCTTCAGCAGTGTGCTACTTGAGTGTCACCAGGATGAATGTCATACACTGAGAAAAGGCTCTGAACATTGATTCCTGGACCTGAAGTACTTGGAACAATTATAGAGAGCTCTTGCTAAGGCCAGAGCAACCTCTCACTTTCTGAGGCAGTATTAATAAACCCTGCCGAGTGCAGTCATTGACTTTAGGTGTGATTTCCAAAGCTGTGGTGCTATGCAGAGTGCTGTGTGTGGGATACATGAGACATGCTTCCTGCACAAACTGACTTAAATGGCTGGATGCACACTTACAGCATTGCTGCACAATTAAATGGAAATACCGGTTCTGTTCTTTGCAACTGATTGATGGCAAAGTTATTTTCTCTATTAAATTAGCAAAAGCTTTACTCTGCTAATCAAGATCAGATTCTAGAAAAAATATTAAAATTCAGAATATAGAAGAAATCTGAAATTGTAGTGTTGGATAAATATACATACACATACATCCCACCGTGTAGGTGTATGCTAGACCTCTGGAAAACTATTACAGTGAATAACGTGGCCAATGGCCCAGCTAGGGTGGGTGTTCCCATAAACATATCCTTTCAGCCTGTGCTCAGCAGCAGTTCACCTGATAAAAAGCAGGCTGTACATTACCACTGGTTATTATGATTACTGTAGCACTTGAGCTTTATGTATCTATCTACTCAAAGTCACAGTTGTCCAGCATACATAACCTTTTGCTGGTGAACATGCTACTGTGCCAGCCTTGCTGGCAAGAGCTTTTTAAGCATGTTTGAGAACATTGCATTATATACATCTTGAGCTCAGGGGAAAGCACAAGAGGAAACATCTATCAGATCTTGACACAGCTCTGCTTTTCCCCTTTTTTAACAATTACACTTGGTGTCATTCCCTCACATTTCTAGCAGCGCAATTGTTTGCTGTTTTGCTAATGGAATACAAGTTAATTACCCATGTAGTCATGATCTCATTAGTGCTGACAGTGCCTCCATCAGCTGTGAGAGCAAAGCAGAAATGTTTTCACAGAAATGAGGTAACCTTTGCTGAAATGTTAACATTTATGCTGCCAGACAGATTTTATTACTTTTTCAAATGAGAACTCATTTTTGCGCTCACGCTGTTAAGCTGCACTATCTTGCAGGCCTTCATTTATTGAAAAATTAATAGCATCAGCTTTGCTTCCAATGGCTAGAATATAACATTTTTACCATGAATTAAATTCAGCCTCGCACACAAGGTCTGAGTAAGAGATATGTGCATTATGAAAATGGCTTTGCTCTTCACTCCCCTCAGAGGCTCATGAGGCGGTGGTATAGTAGGTATGACCACCCTAGGACTTGGTCGACTTAAAGATAAGCACCATTTGACTGCAAGGCGGTTTGTGGCCATGGCCTCTGGGCCTGAGGCCACCCACCACTCCCATTTCAAAGTGTGGGTAAGGCATGCAAGGATTCTTTGGGCTCAGAGAAGGGAACAAGCTATGAAATTTAGCCGGGAATTCCCGGGAATGATGGCTGCGAGAAAAACTGCCGGGATGCAGGGCAGCTTTCCCTTAGCCAGTGCAGCCAAAGGCTCAGGCCCTGGGGTGCACTGAAATGGCGGTGGGCACGCCTTGAGGTAACGCCCGTGCTCCTTCCCGCAGGGCTGCGTGTGCCTATGCCCCCAGCCCGCCGCTAGCCACGGAAATAACTGCTTATTCCACAAAAATCACCGTTTTTTGCACAGCTGGGGGCTTTTCACACGCACCGCACACACCACAACCCCCGCTCTACTGTTTATTTCTGCGGCAGCCAGGCGAGCCTCCCCTCCGCAGCCACGCCTTAGTCCCGCCCCTCGGGGTGACGCCCGCCAATGGGCCCGCGAGCTGCCGGTGACGCGCCACGAGGGGCTCGCCCCCTCGCCCGGTGCGCGCTGCGCCTTTAAGGTCTCAGTTTCTGTTTCGTTCCGCGGGTGCGCCATCATGGAGCCGCAGCCCGACAGCCTGGAGGGGTGGGTGGCCGTGCGGGACACCGCCTTCACCGAGCCCCAGCCGCTGCCGCGGCTCCGCTTCCTCGTGGGCTGGAACGGCGTGGAGGGTGCTTTCGCTGTGACCTGCCACGGCCGGGCGGAGGCGGCGGCGCAGGCCCCGCAGAGCTGGGCCGGTCTCTTCTCGGCACCGGCCCTGCGCGGCGTCCACCAGCAGCTGTCTGCCGTCTGTCCGCGCCTGGAGCCCGCCTTCCCCGCGCTGCCGTCCACGCTGCCCGGCGTCGCCACAGGCGGGCTCTGGGCTGTGCTGTTCCCCAGCGGCACGGTGCCGAGCGAGGCCGAGGTGCAGGAGCTGTGCAGAGAGCTGGAGCTCTATTTGTGCTGGGCCCTGGAGCTCTGCGGCGGCCGTGTGGTGCTGGACACCCTTTTCGCCGCCGACCGCGGGCGCGACGATGAGTACTTCGAGAGTCTTCACGAGCTCCACGCGAAGGCCCTGCGCGGCCACCTGGCCCGGGCCAAGGAGGCCCTGAGGCGGGTACGGGCCCCGGGGCCGGCTGAGGGTGGAGGGGCCTGAGCGGGGCAGCGGCCTTGGCCGGGGTGGGCCTGCTTTCCCCGAGGGAGCACAGCTGGGTGCGGGTGCTGCAGGAGCACCCCCGGCTCTGCTGCAGTAAGAAACGAGTTTCCCCTTGGTGTAGGTCCACCTTTGTGCTGCAGCACAGCTCGCAGCTGCACCTCTTTCTCACCTGGGAGTTGCATGCGTGAGACTGGCAGCCTCTGCTGCAGGAGCTGCAGTCGCTCAGGTCCCACTCACATTTGGGTGATGTGAGCAAGGGTGACCAAGTCACTAGTGTTGTCTTGCTTACAGTAGTGCCCAGTGTTCACATTAGTGCTTACACAAACACTTTTTTATTGTCTGGAAACCAACAAGTCAACTTTCTCAGGTACTGAGTGTCATCAGTCTTTGAGTGTTGCTTTATTAAGTGGTGAATAAGCCATCACCGTTGAGCAGCCTGTGTAAGACATTGGGGCACTTACTTAATCTGCATGTACTCCTGCAAAAACACTTTGCTAAAAATATCCAGCAGTGTTGTGCAGTGAGTGGATGGAAACTGAAAGGGAGAGTACAATCATGCTCTCATCTTCTCACCTGTGAAGGTCTTGCATTGCCTGTTTGCAGTAATTTTTTTAACTTGGGGATTGTCAGTCAGGTTTTTATTAAAAAAAAACAAACTTAGCCATTGACCTATGCCAAGGAGATGTTTTGTAGTCAGAGAAATTGTGTGAAGTGTCAAATTCTGGCCTAATGATTGTATGATCAAATGCTATCCGTCCTTTCTCCCTTTAGTGCTATAAGCTGCTTCTTGCTGTAGATGTGTTCCCGCATTTTTTTTCCCTGTTGTAGTAAGCATAAGTTTAAAGGATGGTATCTAGTAACATGCTTGCAATTAGGAGATTGGTATGTTAAAACAAGAGCTTACAGATACTTTAAGTTCAGCAGTGTGTGGCTGCTGTAGTTTCTTGCAGTATCTTTGCAGTCTAATTCATGGCAAAGTAAGCTAAAAGGTATTTTATGAAAATGATCATGCTTTGGAGAAAAGACAGTTGGCTTTATCCTTCTGTTTCCTATTTCACTTCAGTATTTAACAGCTGTAACAACATTACTGTTTCAGAAAGACACTTTAAAACCACAGCTTTAGCTTACATCAACTTTATGCACAGTCTTGTATACAAAAGCTATAGTGTCTGTGACTGATTATAACAGTTCATGGCCCTTGCAGGCCTAACAGGGACACGAATTAATTGCAGTCTAGACCAAGTTATGCAGGATTCAAGGCATAAACCCTACCTCGTTTGGTGCTAAACCAGCCTTAAGTATGGGAGCATCCTTATTCCCCTTTTGTATCCAGGTCCTTCTCAAATACTTCATCCTCTGGACCAGGAAATAGATTCTGAAGAATGCAAAAGGTGTTTGTACAAGATGGAGGAGAGTAGTATTGTGTAAATACTTTTTTTGCAACACATACTTTGTGTTCAAAGACAAAGTAAAAAACCCAAGTGCAATACTGTTACATCAACCAGAGGAGTCAGTTAGGCTGATGGTGAACCAGAATTCTATGAAGAGAATGTCAGATTGTGTAAAAGATTATATTTTAAAATGGACAAAATGCTATGCTCCCCTCAACCCCTTGTAATGAATAATTGTCTCATGAGTTGACTTTGAAATTTCACTAATACTTCCCCTCTTAAATGCTGTAAACATCTTCCAGGAGCAGCATGACCCTCGCTACTGGCTTGGAGTGTGGGAACCAGAAAGTGAACTATTGTGTTTCTGTTTGGCTTTGATACTGTGGACAGAAAAGCAGGACGTTAAATTGCTGCAGGCACATCTAGGACTGTCTGATCTGCCATGAGCTCCTAGGGAAACCCAAGAGGCCACAGGACTTCTGGGATTATTTGAAATGTTGCAGTTCATATGCTCTTGTTCCCCTGTCCCCCCTGTGCCAGGCCTGGATGGAGGGTGGGTAAGAAATGCTCTTGAGCTGACTTGACACAGACTTTCCTTGGGAAATGCCTCCGCAGTTGGGAAGTTTGCTTCTGCTGTCTGAACTAGGCCCAGCTGGCAAGAGCAAAGGTGGTTTAACTTCAGTGCTTCTCAGTTGCAACACAATCAGACTTATGTTTCTAATGCTTTTTCTCATTGTTGTAACACCAAACACCCCCTATACCCTTCCCTCCTTACAGAGCTGTGAGCAAACACAGTCCTTCCAAGAAGGTCTGTGTTTCTCAGTAGAACTTGGTGGTGTTCTCTCAGCTGGCTCACTCTGTCCTGGCAGATAGAGCGCACCATGGTCTCTGCTAGCTGCTGTCAGGAAATCTTTGACACTTCAGTTGGTGTCAATAAACAAATGCAGTTGTGGAAAGTTTTCAACTCTGTGTTTTGTCACAGAAGCAAATCAAGACCTTAAATAAGGACTAGTGTATCAGGAAGGCAGTTCTTCCACAGAAGAATTACACGTTACAAAGCATAGTATCACTGCAACTGAGATTAGAATAACCTATTCTAAATTATGCAATTGTTTAACTGCATTTAAGGAATTTAACTGCAGGGTATAGCAGGAATAGA
Organism: Psittacus erithacus; assembly: GCA_009867235.2. NCBI lineage: Eukaryota > Metazoa > Chordata > Aves > Psittaciformes > Psittacidae > Psittacus > Psittacus erithacus. The sequence goes on from WYDI02004726.1 coordinate 76,509, forward strand.
AATCTGTTTCTGAATTTTTGTTTTTAAATGGCAATTCAATTTTTCTATGCCCAAAGTCAGCAATTCTGGATCCAGAAATTTGTTTCGTGCTATCAGGCATTTACTAATTGTGGAAGCAATGCAAGAGCTAGTTTAGGAATACTTTTGTTGTTCTTCCAGTACACAGATTTCCCCAGTTCCCCATTCATGTTCATAAAAAGCAGCAACAAAGTCATCTGCACACAAGCTATTAGAATTTCTGTAGTGGCAGCCCTAGGCACGTTACTCCTTGCAGTCTCCCAGTGCAATGTGCAGCAGTTGGTGCCTTTAACAGTGAGATATTAAAAGATATTTCCAGCTAGGGGCGGCTGCTGAATGCCTGGTGTATGGCTCCTGCGCAGAGGGGAGTCTTCCCTGCTCATTGAATGACAAACAGCAGGGCCTTTCCACCAGAGCTTGTCAGCAGTCAGCACACAAAGTAGCTGAGACTGATTTACCTTTTATCCCGTTAGATTCTTCAGCAGCATAAAAGTGCTGACACAATGGTGGCTTTGATGAAGGTTTATGAAGAAGAAGATGAAGCTTATCAGGATTTGGTCACCATGGCAACACAATTCTACCAGTATTTACTGCAGCCCTTCAGAGATATGCGAGAGCTGGCGACACTGTACAAACTGGAAATCCTGGTAGGTCTGCCTTTACAGAGTCAAAGGCCAAGTTACATAGTAGGGCATCAGCTGCTCTTGGAGCAGTTTAGACTCAAATCACTTAACATTCTGTACTTCTGTCTGTACCTACTTTTTTTTTTTTTCCCTGGCAAGCCATCAAAAGTGACTGAGAAATTATGAGTCAAGGCAGAACCATTTTCAGAGTCCATGGTACTGGACTGGATAGAACTGCAGCTGTCTTTCCACCTGTGCCCCCCATACCTCTGTTTTGAGGAACTAAAAGGAATCCCCAAGCTCCAGCTCTGGGTTTTCTTGCTGGTAGGCTGAATTTACAGAGATCTAAGTAGCCTTTATTGTGGCACTGACAATGCCATCCCCAGCAACGTTCATGCACCAGATTAATTGTGATGGTAGAAGAAAAGGCAGAGGAGACCTTACCACACAAAGCAGTTTTCTATTAGTGCTATAATCTGCTAGAAGTACAGGTTAAAACATGTCAGTTGTCACTGATTTCATTTAATTTTCTGTGCATCTTAAACTGGAAGCCCACACTGAAAATTATGATGCCCCTGGTAAAGACAGCCATCTACTTTGTTTATTGCTTTTCTTTTCTTTTTTTTTTTTCTTAAAGAGTGTTAAAATTCAAGTGAGCTATTAGTGTTTTTGAAAAGAGTAGAACAGTTTTAAGTTCAGACTAAGGTTCCTGGATACTGAAGGTCTAAATCTGAAGATAAAATATCCAGTATGCTGACTAAAAATTAAACTGAAAACTGGAAGGGATTAAACAAAGTTTGATTCTCTATTAAAAAAAAAAATTAAGGGGTATTTAGGTTCATGTGCACTTTGTGGACTTGAAAATACTCTTACATTTCTTTTCTATATCCCTTCCCGTGTGAAAGAACTGCCAAACTGAAGAACCTGACAGGGCAATGTGTTGTCAACACATGGAGGAAAATAGAAAAGAACATTGTGCATAGAAGAGTGGGTTTGAGTTACTTTTAGTAGCAACTAAAACCACTTGTGTTGGACATGGTTTTTTAAGGGAAAGTTTACAATTTTTTTAGGAACAAAACTAATCCAAAGTTTAGGGTGAAGTCATGATTGGTGAGCAAAGGTTCTGAGTTAGCCTAGAGAATGAGGAACAAAGTAATAGGCATGAGTAGTGATTTGCTTCGTGACAGGTGAGGGAGAGGTCATGTTTGCCACTATGCTCTGCCTTGCTTGAAAGTCTCTGCAGGCTGCACCACTGGGTGGTAACTCAGAATTTTGTCTCCTTGCAGAAATCTTTGCAGTATGATAATTTGGGGCCTAGAAGAGTAGAAGCTTTGCAGAAAGATGCTGAAGAATGGACTAAGCGAGCTGAGAATGCTGTGTGCTCCATTCAAGATATCACTGTGAACTACTTCAAGGAAACTTCAAAGGCTCTGACAGGTAATTGGAGTGATTTACACAAAAGGTTCTGTAAATACTTGACTTGAGGGACTGAGAGCTCTTCTTACCACATTTGTTGGTCTCTCTCTGCAGACCCTGAGGTTAGGATAAGTGTCCAGCTTAAGAAAGAAGCATTTTATTCAGTTAGGATTTGTATCTTCTAACCAATTTGGTTTGCAACTTGCATTTGGCTTGCATACAGATATTATGAAGGCCTGAGACTTATGGCTGCAAGGCTCTGAACAAAAACCATGTACGCTTTTAATGCTTGATATGCAGGCCTCAAGGAGTGAATTGCTGTGTAACCATTAAGGCGTGTTGCCATGGTATAGTCAAGTATTTTACCTACATATATAAAATAAATGTAACCTTGAAATGTCTAAAGAACCTTCAGAAATTGTTTAATAGCATCAACATTTTAAAGAAGTGTAGCTATAGTGGAGACACACAAGGGGTATTAATTGACTGCATTTCTCATAATACTGTGATGTTTTAATCTGCAGGAATGCACAAACAGATGGAACAAGATCAGGAAAGATTTGGTAAAGCCACCTGGGCGTCAGCTTTGCCACGACTAGAAAACCTGAAATGTATGTTAGCTAAAGAAACTCTTCAGCATCTGAGGGCTAGAGAGTTGTGCCTGAAACACAAGAGAGCTGGCGTTCAGAAAAATGTAAGACCTTGCAAAGCTGGCTTTTCTGTCACTGTTGTGTGAAGGGCTGGTCAAAACCTACCAAAGTGGTCATGGATGTATACTTTCAAAGTCTTTGTGAAATGGATTAGCTTTTCAACATGGCTTTAAGTTGTGGAAAAATGCGTATCTCCACTTTCTCTTAAAATTGCTCCTGCATGTTTGGGACAGTGAGCAGAAGTTAAGGTGCATGCTTTTGCAGGTCAAGTGTGATGTTAGGATTTGTGATACTAACCTTTAAAATGGTTAGTTAGAGACAAGGATTAGATATTATTTTCAGACAACACTGCAAAATAAAGATACTTATTTGATTTTAATCTTCTGATGTTCTTGATTTGATGGCATCTAACTGCAGCTAAGAAGACCTGGTATTTATTTTTCAAGAGTAGTATACTGTACCATATATGATTGTTTTCAGGAGCAGTATTGTTTGTGCAGATTATAGTGAAGTCTTTCCTGGTAGAATTAAGATAAAATTACAGTTTAGGTAAATAAGACTTTCTGCTCCTCTGAGTTTCTGCTCCAAGCCATTTCTAACGTTCTGCTGTTTCCATACCAAAGCATCTAAGTAGCTGCCAGTTAGGCCAGGCCCTCTGCAGGTACTTGTGCATCCATGCATGTTTCATGTTGTGTATTTTGTTATTAATGCTTTTTATTTTCTATAAACACAGATGGAGAACCTCAGTGAACAAGAAGAGAACTTAACTGTAGTGGAGGAGCTGGAAGTACAGTATTATGAAGTGCAGCTGGAATTATATAATGTGCAGCTTGAAATACTGAAACATGAAGAGATGCTGCTTATTGTACAGATGGACACTTTAAGGAGACAGATTCAAGGTAAAAAGAAACAACTGTTTAAGCGCGTATTCAGAACACAGGAGTGATTTAGCCTGCTCTGTTTTCATTTAACAAAAAACCCCAAAAACAGTTTGTTATCATTGCTCAGGTCTCAATAGTAGAAAGCATCACTGGGAACCACTGATGACATGACACCGTCTGATATTTTGTCATCTGACTAATTGGACACTAATTTGATAACATAAGTTTTTTAAAAACCAGCTACACTGTTCACTAATCCTGACAGCAACTGTGATACGTGCATGCACTGGTCCCGCATATGAAATAACTTTTTGACAGAACTTAACTGCTCTCATAGTTGCAATGCCTATGCATAGAAACCTTGGATATTGTAACCTGCTGAAACGGGTCCTGAAATGCATAACAAATCTGTTATAATTTAACATGCGGAAATTATAAGATTAGATCCTGCAATGACAAAAATAGGTGATTATAGGTAGATGGTACTTGAGTACTCCTATATTCCTGTTTCAGTGTCTCTTTGTAACATGATCAAATTAGGCACCAGTTTTATTTATACTTATTGGTGCTTATGAGTTCTCTGTTACTGTGTACACTGTGATGTAAACATTGCTCATGCTTGTTGCATAATTGCAACCTGATAAATAGTAAAATAAGTCGCCCAGCGTTCATCAGAACAGTCTTCAATTTCCAGGAAAACTTTAGTTGCTGAAAGTAAGAGTTAAAGCACAGAGAGACATTTGAAAGAGGAAGCTAAATAACAACAAATGCTAACAGCATAAATTTGATCCTGCAAAGCACCCCTGTGAGTAACATGACATGTTTGTGTAGGACTTTGAAAGACCAAGCTCGGCTCTGGAGCATTATGTGTTCTAATAACTAACTCACTGCCTTCAGTGGCTTTTAAAATGTCATTAGCTCTTTAAATGTTTAAATAACTGTGGCAATTTTGGGGTTTTTAAAAAAATGCCAAATGCCTTTTTAGAGAAACAGGATGAAGTTGTTTACTATGATACATGTGAAAATCCTGAGGAGCTCAAGGTCATTGAACAGACAATGGGACAACATTACGCTAACTTGTCAGAAATGACGATGCTGAGGCAGAAGACTAAGCAGTTGGAGACAAAGCGTGGGACTGTCTGTGCGAGGAGAGCCTACCTCAGGAACAAAAAAGTAAATGCAGTCCTGGAGATGTGCATTTTCTTTAGCTGATATTTTTACTCATGAGGGATGAGCAGGAAGTAACTAGGGAAACTTTGGGTGGAGCATACAAAGTGATTCAGTGCCAAGGCCTCCAAACAGAGAGAGTGGCCATGTGATTTTAAGTCAGCGTTACCCTCCACTGTGTGGTGCAGGTACCTCTCTAGCTTATTAAGACAGCACAAACTTACATGGGTGACCCAGGAGGGGTTCCCTTATCACCTAAACCTCACCAGAGCCCTGCTGTAGTCAGCTGGAGCTTTGCCCTGGCAGCCTTTACAAAGCAGCTGCAGTACGGGAGGAAACCTGGCCTGTGAGGAAGGAAGCTGCAGTGACAAAACAGCTCACACAGAGATAATTTACCTTTGAATGGGAGAGAGGGGAAAATTTAACTGCTGCAATTCTCTATCCAGCCTCTGAGTTCTGTGCAAGGGGCAGTTTTTTCCGTTGTTTCCCATTCAGAGTAGAACATGAGGAAGAGATCACAATTGACTGTTAACTTTCCCAGTGAGCTGAGCTTACCTTACACCTGCACAGTCCCGCTGGGGTAGCGAGCAGAGTTTAGGCTCCCATCTGTCAGGCCTTTTACTCGTCACTAGCCTGAACAAAGTGGGAATGATGCTGGAAACATTTTGTGAGCCATCATTGTCTCTTGCTTGCAACTGCTTCCTCAGCAGACACTTCCTTTGCTTCTGTTTTCATTCATTTAATTGCTGTCTCTTGGTTATATAACACTGAAGCCAAATACCAGATGATTTGCAAATGCTTGCCTAGCCATGTGGATAATCCCTCTATGTACAGTGACAACTAGCTAGTCCCAGAGAAGATACTGAAGCCTGCAGCTTCTCTGCAGCACTTGTTACTGACAGAAGGAGCCCCTGCTAGGCATTCATTGTGCTTCCTAGACCTTTTCTTCTGCTTCCCTGGCTTTTGTACTTGGGAAAGTAGCTTTGCATTTTTGTAAATCCCTGCGAACTTCCCTCTTGCTCCCTTCTTCATGTCTTTGCACCCCTTCCCTCCAGCTGGTACCTGGATGAAATGTCTTCAGACCTTATTTCTTGCCCCCCCCTTCCCCCCCCCCCTTTTCTCTTGTTTTTAGCCTAAGTGTAAGACAGAGGGATTGGTTCAGATATGTTTCCTCTGCAGTACGAGTAACCCTATCACTAATTCGGAGAGCAAAAGATTCCATTGGCTTTAGTCATGAACGAGTCCCACAGATTTCACTTTCAGGGTCTTACATCTGCCGCTAGTTGAGCTTAGCCGTCCTTGTAGAGCCAAATACTCAGCCTTGGTCACTGTTTAGTGGCTTGCACACAGGAGTTAATGGCATAGATGATGCACAGTGAAAGTGAGCTAACCAAGTGTTGCATGAATTCTTGTGTTCTACCAGGATCAGTGTGAAACAAACCATCGGCAGAGACTGCAACAGGCAGAAGAGAGCAAAAAACGCTTCCAGCAGCATCACAGCATACAGATAGTGAGTACTGAACAGCAGTCTTTGAGAACCTGGGAGTTGCATGTTTTCACACACTAAGACTCACTTGTGTTTTAATGCAGAAAAGAGACAAGCAAAAAGAAGAGGAGAAAAAGAAAAAAGCGTGGATAAGCCAGGAACGTCAGAAAACACTGGAGAGGCTGAAAGCATTCAGGGAGGTAAGTACTGTAAACTAGAGTAGTCCTAAAAGGTGTCAAAACACAACAACAGAAAGCAGCTATAGCTCATGGTCCAAATCAGAGACAACTGTTTGGATAGCCTAAGATAGGGTTGCATGTAATGTGTCAAGAGGGTTAAATCCACTAAGGGTAAAGTTTCCAGTTGCAGAACCTCTTGCAAAGAACATGAGGAAATGGCTTTGAAAGAAATACCTTGATATTCATTTAAATTTGTTCAGGGTTGGATTTTCTGCTTCAGTAGGTGAATAGTACAGGTCTGTACTCTATGGCTTTTTGCCCCTTTTAGAGGTTGATGTTTTGGCCAGTCCAATGGAGATGTGACCTCCTGCCTTATGATTTGTTTTACAGAAGTGTCCAGCTCATGTTGTTCTGAAAACATCTCGTCCTCTGCCTCTCAGTCCCAAGTTGTCACAAAGCATCACTCAACAGGTTGCAGTACGATCCCCTCCGCCTTCGTTGAGAGCAAGGGAAGCTCCAGAGCAGCCAAAGAGCATACTGCTAGTAGAAGCCCAGAAATCAAAAGCTTTGCAACAAAATACCCCAGCAGGTACCCCTGTCCAGATTCGTGTTACTCATGGTGACACAGAGGAACAGAAGCACAGTGACGAATTGATGAACTCTCCAGCTTCACCACCATCACCACCACCTATTCCATCTCCTCCTCCTTTGCCCCCTTCTCCCCCACCTCCCCTCTTACCTCTTGAACTCCCTCCTCCCCCTCCTCCTCCACCTCCCCTACCTCCCTCACCTCCTCCCTTACCTTTCCAACTCCATCTTCCCCCACTACCTCTTCAGTTAAAGACATCAGCAACAGATGATAAGCCACTTCCTCTCAGCTCCGATAACCCCACAGAAAGCTCTGCACTGCACAAACAGGATGACTCATCCAGAAGGTCTATAAATGATTGCATAGGTAAGAAGGCTCACACTGGTGCCATTATTTTTTATTTCATTTCCTGTGTTTTTCTGTTCTTCCCTCTGGCTCTGGACAGTAATAGTGTGCAGTCTTGCTTAAGAGAATGAAATTCTTGGAAAACTGAGTCTTAAGAAACCACGTACAGTAACGCTGACTATAACTCGGGATATTAAATGAGTAACAATGATTTGTGTATCTTGTGTGATACACTTCACAAGGTTCTGATAGAGAGTGTGACTTGAGCATTTTTTGGGGACTGCTGTCAAATGGGACAGGTCAGTATTTTAGGACTTTTGAATCTCTGCTGTAATCCTTTATTTATTAAGTACAGCCTTACAAGTTAGTTTAAGCCATAGTTAATCACAGCACTACTTGTTCTGTTTAGATCTTGGTTCAGGACCTGCATTTCTCATGACACTGAAAATCCCATTGCTGTAAGAGGTTGGAAGGTGTCAGAAGAAATTCCAAGGAGAGGGGGTTTATTAATGTTGTTTGGTGAGAAGCAACTTTTACTACCAGGTTTGTTCTTGCCACAGTTTTACAACTTGTGAACTGAAGGTGGTATTTTGGTTGAGGATTAATCTTCTGCCCAGTCAGAAGATCACTGTAGGCAAATTGGTAGTTGTACTAAGGCTACAGTTGAGTGTTCTTGATTTATGTACTACAGAGCTAGCAGTTGGGCTGTTTGCATTGTAAGGTATGCACAGACTGTGTCCACTTACAATTTGTGTGGTTTCTAGATGAAGGTTTCTTAAGAGAATTAATGCAGAAGTCAACCAGAGTTTGAAGGGCAGATGGATAGCTTTGGCATACTGACATCCCCAGAGCAAAAATTCTGTTACACCTCTGCTTTGTTAGCAAGATCATGCAGGTGTAAGTAAGTGGAGACTGAGCTCAGCATTTGAAACAGTAGTTTGAATGAGAATAGAGCTCAGCAGCCTCCCAGGGCTGCACTGGTTACATCCGAACAGGCTTATTTTTGTCTCTAAAGCAAGCAGGTATTTTGACTATGTCAGGGAGATTGATCTGAGTTTGAACGCAGCAATTTTTTGTTGTCATTTTTCAGTGGAGCTTTTGCTAGAATGAAGCATGTCTTTAAATGTGGTATAGTCCTTTTCAGATGTTTTGTGATTAGTCTAAGCAGTCTTTGTATCCTCTTAGTTAGGAGGCAATCCACAGGCAGAAATACCAAGGAAAGTTTAGCATTTTCAAGTATGAGCTGAAAGTACAAGCAGTTGAAGGGCTGAGAGACAGTCAAGTTACCATGAGGAACTACAGTGCATCTAGTGGATCAGTCTGAGGACTTCAGTCTGAGAGATCTGTGAAATAACTCTACCACAGACACTCTGAAGAAACTTTGGTTAGCAGCAGGAGTTGTACACCAGAGTAATCTGATTGGTACTGTAACAGCCTTGCTAGTAGCTAATATTTACTGTCGTTCACAGCCTAATGTTGATGTCGTTTCATTATTTTTGGATAAGAAAAATCCCTTTTAGTTTATTGAAATCTTCATTGGACAGATCTGCTTGGTTGTTTACACCTATTTTATGAAGAAAACCAGCTTGTTAATTGCTGTAATAGTAATTGATAAAATACTGCCACAGAACTTACTGAAACAGCTTTGTAAATGTGTTGGGTTTAGTTATACGTGGACTACTCATGTCTTTGTACATGAAAAGCCAGGAGAGTTTAACATTCTGGTTTTGAAAATACTGTCTGTAAAGAGTTAACATACTTTCCAAGAGGAGTTTCTTTTATAATTTGGTAGTCTAGCTAGTCTTTTACCAGGCAGCCAGTTCGATCAATAGGCTTAAGACTTTCTTACTTGAAGGCTTGGTGTATCTTTACTTGATCTTTCCTGGCATTTCAGTCTCTGAAGGTACCACAAGATTTAGCAAAATGTTATATTTCAAGTGCTTGATGTTAATCACATAATCTTAGGTACTGTGCATTGCAAAAATACTTCCAGCTGTGAGACACAGATGGTCTGGACCTGTGGCTGTAGGAGTCGACTGCTGTCCTGGGTAACTTGCCTCCCTGTCCAACAGTCTGAAGCTAGCAACAAAGAATCTAACAGAAGGAGTAAAATGCAAATTACAGCGTTTATAAAGAGAACTAGTGGAAGCTTTCTCAGTATGGTGTCCTTTGTGGTCTGAAGTTCAGAAACATACGCCTGAGATTTAAATCATGTTGTAAAATGGGAATTATATTTTAAGTCTATTCAGAAAAGAGCTGCCTGACTGCCTGCTTAGGGTCTGATCTGGCTCCTACTGACTTCAGTGGTGCAGTTTCAAGCCCTTCTACTCAAATCTTTTCATTTTTCTCTTGGCTGAGCAGAAATGCAATTGACAGTCTCAGCAGGCATCTGAGCAAGCTAGGAGGAATGGTAGATCATTTCTAATGCAGAGTACAGGAGATTTTTGGTGCAGTGAAATCTTTTTGAAAGCCCATAAAGTTGTAATGAAAAAGAAGCATCCTCCTTTGTGTATAATTTCTTCCTTAGAGCACAACCTTGTATAATGTTAAAGAGGCATTGGATTCTCAATTCAAGATATAAAAGCTTTAACTTCTTTTTAAAAGCAGTTCCAGAGCCTGGTGTTGCAGAAGCTTGAAAGTGTCTGCCAGAACAGACCATTTTTCCTGTCTGTAGCAAAGACAAAAGGAAGAACCCTGAACACTTAGGGTAGGGTTTTATACCTCTAAGTGTGGTTGTCTTGTTTTTTCTGGTAACAATAAATTTATGTTGCAGGTTCCATGGATGAGGTTTTGGCTTCCCTAAAACGCGGTGAAGTTCATCTTCGCAAAGTGGAACGGCCAGATCCGTATGCCTCTGTGAAGGACAACATCCTCTCTGCTATAAGGCAGGGAGTTAAACTGAGAAAAGTGAACCGACATACTGAGAAAGATGTCAGTAAAGGACCTCCTAATGATTTTGAGAGAAGCATTAAGGCAGCCATCCAGAGAATTAAGAAAGTGTCTGCTGATTCTGAAGAAGAAGAGAACAATGATCAGTATAATGGAGAATGGGACAGCTAGCCAGTTCAGCGAGATAGACTTACTGACTGGAACAGATCATGTGTCTTATTTTGCACATTGTAGAAGACTGTCTCTTTCAAAATGAAAGAACCGTGTGGTTGTGTGAGTGCTCTTTTCATAGTCCAAAATGTCTAGTAAAGTAAAAGAATCCTATTGAATTTCTATAGGACCTGCAGATTCTTACTTGTGTGAGAAATCATACTCCAAATTGTGCTTGCATTAATCAGTATTTCTGGCTCAACCATGTAGGGTTTTCATTTCAGCTCTCTGAAGATCAGCTGAAATGTTGGATTGAAATGTACATTATTGTTACTACACAATAGGTAATGCTATCACAACAAAGTTTAAAGAGTGATAACTGAAAGTCCATTTTGTCAGATGGAATCAGAACCAAATCTGTGGTGGCATAGGCAGACCAGAAAACCTTGCATAATCTGGAGCCTCTCATTCCTACCTCCATTGTCCAGAAAATTCTTTAACATTTTGCTTGTCTAATACAGCTCACTCTCAAATAACGCCATGGATACTCCATTTATCATTTTATTATAAAGTGTGTGTTTATGAATGGACTTGATAATGCTGAATAGGAAAATTAGTATGAAGTTTGAAATAAAGTAGTAATTACTGAAAAGTTTACTTTCTAGCTGGACACTTAAATACAGAATATTTTTAAATGCTAAATGTTTTTCCTACATCTAGAAGGAACCGTTGACAGGAAAGAGCCAAAATATTGTATATAATATTTTCTGTAATACAGAGCTGCATTTCTCCACTGAGCACATCAATACATGTTTATAGCTACTCTCATGAATTTAAATTACTGATAGCCTTATAAATGTCAGGTATGTGCATTGTGCCTGTGACCTGACTATTTAAATATTCAGCTACATTCAGTTTAGAGACTGTTTCTGGGTAGATAGTGATAAAGATTCAGAGTTTCTTTTGGAGTTTATACTGACCCTTAATAAAAATATATCCTGACAGAGGAAGTGGATTCAGTGTGCTGTCGTTTTAGGATGCAGATGAGAACTCAAAGCACTTAGCCCAAGGTATTCTGGGTTTTGATAGCAAGTGGCAGCTACACAACAACTGTGCTTTCTCACTAATGGTATATGTAAATGCCCTTATTTTCTCAAATATTTATGAATTATAATTTGTTACCAAAATTGCAAATCCAGTGCTTTAATTCCCTGTTTTACTGTAGAATAGCAAATCTGTTTAATCAGCACAATATATGTATGCAACAGTTTCCATGTGAGAAGCAGCAGCTAGGGGTTCATTTTTTACTGTATCAGCACCTATTGCTGTTCGGAAGTCAGAAAGAAATGACCTTTTGCTTGTCTACTGCCATCAAACCAAATGGAGACAAAGGCAGTGGCAGCACAAGTGAGTTCTTAAAGCTTCTGATGTCTGTGCTGAACTGCAGGGAGCAGGGGTGAATTCACTGCACGTTCAGGCTTCAGCATCCCAAACGCTGCATGCTTCCCATAGGCTGGAACTGAAAACAAAATCTGCCCCATTGAGAGTGGAGTCCTTTTCCCCAAGGATACCATGGGCAGAGGGGGGTGTTCAGAGGCGCAGGAAGTGCAGAGAGGCTGGTGCTGAGGGCTGCCCTCTTCCAGGCTGTGCCCTTTAGTGCTGTGGTTATTTAAAGCTGAGCAAAAGGGCGCAGAGGGTCAGCTGCCTTCCCATGGCTGGTACCTCTTGCCAAGTGGCAGCTCAAAGCCCAGGGCAGAGCCCTTTGCTGTTTATTATTATGGTTGAATTTTCAGCTACAGTGCTGGTGAGTTAAATGGCAGCTGTTAAAGTATGCACAGAGTAAGTGAGTTGCTATTTCTCCAACTAATTCTACAGCTTTCATGTTTAACAGCAGAGGTTTTATTCAGGAGAGGCCATCTGAGTAACAGTGACACTGGACAGTGATTTCTCCTTCCCTAGAGTTTTCTTTTGCAACTATGCCTGAAGCTCTGCTAGGGGTTGATCTCAGGTGTGCAGCAGAGCTTTCTACATCCCAGGCTGAGAAATGTCCTTAAAAGCCCACGCGGAAGGTGTCTGAACCCACTCATTTTCTGAATCCCACTTCATTTGCTGCCTGGCCTGCTCTGTGGAATATGTGCTGCAGCAATTTTCTGGTTTGTGTAGAAGATTCCACCTTTATCAAATATATTCACCCTCTGGTTCACTACCAAAATTTAAAGAATATTACTTGGCAGAGATGTGCCCCAACGGGAATATGGCTCCAAGGATGCAGAGCAGCCCCTGCACAGCTGCAGTGCCATGAGAGTTCTGCCTTTCTCAAGGGCACAGCTCCTGATAAGAGGCAGCTGCTGGAGCACCAGCATTCCTGGACATCAGAAACATGGCCAGAGAAAACACCAAAAGCACTGGCATTAACCTAAAGAAGAGAAGATGAGAGAGCAGTTTTCAGATATATAAGAGGCTGCTGAAGAGCGGAAGGGAGTTGTTCTGTGCATTCACAGGGAGATAAAGGACTTAAATGATAGCTGGAAGGACTCAGGGTAACAGTAGCAAAACCTTTCTAACAGAGCAGGAAGGTGCAGGGACAGATTGTCTGGGAAGGTGGTGGAGTTTCTGTCACTGGCAATCTTTACAAGCAGGTTAGATAAATAAACCCCGAGGCGCTGCTGGTATTGCAGGGAGAGGTTCCCAGCCAGTGGTCTGCGGATGCATGCGAGCTTCTCCTACTGCCTTGTGGCACAGTTTGCTCAGCAGGGGCAGCCACGGCTCATTTTCCGAGTGATGCCCAGCTGTAGAAGACTGAAGACTTACTGAATCATCTTCAGATTTTTCGTTTGACTATGGCCTGCCCTGTGCCACCAGAAGGGAGCTGTGGAGGGAATAGTGGGTAGGAAACGGCTCCGGTGCTGTGAGGCTGATTTACTCCAGGTTGATGGGGCACTCAAGAGGAGCCATCTGTGAGTATCAAGAGGAGACAGGCCTCAATCTAGATTTGAGCTCAGGCTTCATCAGGTGCCTTTGCACCTCAGCATGCTATGGTAGCTTTGGTGATGCTGCTTTCAGCAGTGTGCAAGGGCTGATGGACAGAATGGAAGAAACTGGAGTGATGGGTTGGCTCCATGATGACCAGCTGTACAGCATCAGATTAGTATTACCCTGATAAACTGCTTCAACAGGTTTTTGACATTTAATGCCCCTCTTGAAGTTTCACTCTTGGCTAGTAAATGAATCCCCCTGTGGGAACAGTCTGCCCTGACTGTCCAGCTACAGAAGCTGATTTGTTTAAACTGAAAACACAGCTGTCTGGCTCTAGAAAGTTAATAATGCACAGATTTGCTAATAAGGTAAAGAGATCAATGTCTGTAAATGAGTATCACTGTGGCTGGTGTTCTCCTTCACTGTGATGTGGGCAGTGCAGACAGCAGCTGCCGGTACCTTTAGGGAGGTTTAAAGTTAATATATTCAAAGATGACTTGGTCTAACTGAAAGAATTCCACTTTGAAATCCCGGTGCTTTGATCATAGCACAAGAGGAGTCACAGCAGCATTACCCGGTGCATGGAGCATGATGGTTATAGCTGGTAATGCTTGTGCAGCTATGGATTTGTCAGCATTTCTGTCGACGTGCTGCTTTTCAACATTCATGAAGCTCCTCCGCAACTAACCCCTCGCCCAGGGCTGTCTCACAGCTGGATACCTTCTTTTTTCTGCAAAATGGCATTGAATCAAGCAAATCAAGTCGGAGTGTGAACACCCTGAAGTGCTCCAGACTGATCCTACAGGGACTTGAGCAAGGATGTCTCTCCACTCGTGCACATACAAAGAGCCTCTTTGAACTAATTGTATGCTGTTTGGAAATTGATGTTGATCTATATAATGTGCTTGCACAAAGATATCCTGTTCTCTCCTACAGGCTTCTCAGCAACAGGCAACAACTCACCCCATCAGCAGGTCATGGAGTTACTGCTCTTTGCACAAAGAATGGAGAATATGCCCGAAGCTGCAAGTCCTCACCACCAGTGCATGGGTACTGCAGGGATTTCTCTATACAGAGAGCTAGAATCATGCTGTAAGAGTATGTCACCTAGTATCGAATTGTGTTGTAAACACCAAAGACTATCTCCATTCAAACCACACGCTTCTCCTTCTCCTTGGCTGTTTGCTAACATGCATGGTTGGAAAAGGCTGGTGTGCTGCATGAGCTGCCTGCTTGCCTGTGCGAGCTGCACAGTGCCTGAATGAGCAGGCATTTGCCCTTCTCTGCCTTCGTGTTAAAACCAGGAGGAAAACACCACTGAATTTCTGTTTCTACCAAAACTCAAGGTTTAAACTGGTCTTTACAGCGTTACACTTCCATTTACTCTTCCACTCCCTTCTTTTATCCCTTAAAATAAAAAGATGCACACATGCGCCAGGACACCAGGAACAAGAGGGACAAAGAGGATCAGTATGAAGGCATTCATTACGACTAACAAAAAACTGGGATATGTTTCTTCTTTCAGTCCTCCTCTACAAATGAGGTTGGTAGATAAGGCTGTGCACCCTTTGGAGAAAATTAAATTGATTGAAAAGCATGGTTTTAATTACAAAACTTCCTGTTTGCGTCTGAGAGCACATCTGCACGCTACACGCCGTAATAACACGATATTGGTAGGAAAGAGGGACACATTGTTCCAATTAAACCCAGGGCAATGATTAAAGGTGAATGGCATTGAAGGCATCTTTTAATAAATGCCACAGCAAACCTTGGCAGCCAAAGCAGCTCAGAACAATATGTGAATGAATCCCTGTGGGAAACATGCACTCAAACCTGCTCCAGAACATGGCATTTTTTCCCTGGCAAAAAGGTATGTGATTTTCATTCTCAGCATGTCATGCTAGGCTGAAAGCAAGCAGCAGCACAATTAAATCTGCTCAGGTAGTAGTGACATTAACAGCTCAGCCACTTGTGAAAATGCTTTGTAAAACAAGCCGTCCTTAGCAAGCAGTTGCTCTTGCAGTGAGCCACAAACTGCTCAGGAAACATATTTAGCTAAACTACAGTTGTTCATTTTCCACTGGAGATCCCTCGTGCCCCAGATCCCCAGAAAAGCACTAAGAATGGGGTGAGAAGCATCCTCCCTGGCCTGCAGATGAGCAGGGTCTTGTGGCTGGGGCTCAGGGCCAGCCCTGAACAAGGGCATCCCAAAAGAAAGGGAGCATACTCACCCTGACCCACAGCATCATGCAGTGCTGCCCTGCTTTTAGCCAAAGGGCAAGCAGTCTAGGCGAACTGCTGGCCAGTGATTTGGAGAAAACTCCAGGAACAAACTCGCCAACAAAGTTTCCAAGTTGACCAGCAGGTATTCTTCATTGCGGCGCCGGGACACACGGGGGACAGCTCCTCCTAACGTGTGCCCCCGTGCTGCTACACAAGCCATCCTTATATAGCTACTGGGCATACATACATATTCATGAGGCTGCATATGGATTGCATCATGTTCCAGAAAGTTTCCTGCATGCGTACAGAAATGTGGTGGTGGCCTCTGAGGGTCGTTTACTTCTTCCAACGATCTTCATCACTGCTGGCAGCCTTTGAAGCACGCAGTAGATGTTTATACCAGCTTAATTGGTTCATTAACACCACAGCCACAACAATAATCCTGTCCTACTTATCCATTAGTTTAACTGCAGCCCATCCTGGACACCTGCTATTCCCAGACACTCCTTATCCTTACATCCCGTTTTTCTATCCTATTTTTCTTACACTCATTCTGTACTGAGGTCATAAGGGCCTAAAACCACGTCAACTACACTGGTTTATCTTATACAAGAATTCTATGTTCTCTAGCTGTACTCCATTTTTTTTCTGTGAATCGTGCACCTCAGTAATTTTCCATTGCTACTGTTACAAAGCCATCACATTCAGCATTACTTAAAACTGATTCTAAAGGTTTATATTTCATTTAGTAAT